>CM039507.1:43402507-43510799 GCA_022432975.1 Begonia masoniana
AATGAGCATAATGTAGAGAGATGGAGAAATTCAATTCAGAGCATAGCAGGGAGATTTTTTTTTTTTAATTATGCATTTATTTCGAATTTCTAACAAGTTTATTTAATGATTTAAATTTTGATTAAAGCTTCTGCACGTTTAATGTTTCAGTTGTTATTTAATGAGGTTTTCAATATTCTGAAATTATGATTTTAACACTCAAATTTAAAAACCTAAATCAATTTGGGAAAATTTTAGGATTTTCAAATTAGAGTTTCAATTTTGGAAAAAATAAAAGAATTTAAAATTTGGGGCGTTATACTAATTGATTCAAAATATCATGAATGCCAAATTGTGGACCTATAATAGCTTCACCACCACTACAAGAACTAGCATATGAAGAAGAACGTGAAATACTAACATTAAAATATTTAATTTCATAAGAAGAATATAAACTAGCAATTTATTGTGCTATTTGATCACTAGAAAGTAAAGAAGTAATTAATAAATTAGTGAAAATTCTATTAATCACGAGACACACTGTAACGCCCCGAACCTGCCCCGGGCCCGGTGCGTCACGTTGCAAACAAATCCCGTGTTTAAAATGACGTTTAAAATATTTTTCGTTAAATATTCGGCTCGGTTTTTGGGTTTTTCGAACCCTCGAATTTTGTTGGAAAACGTGCCAAAATATGTTTAAAATATGTCGGAAAAAGTCGGGTTAAAACTGGTTTGAAATAAGCGTCAAAATGTTAAAAATTGAAGTATGAACAGTAAAGTGTCGACACTATGAACAGTAGGTGTCAACACTTTAAAACAGTTTATTCTCTGGTCCCATTCCTTTGCAAAAGGTGTCGACATCGACACTTTTGCAACACCATGAACAGTAGGTGTCGACACCTTGTCTTTGGTGTCGACACTTTTACAACATGATGAACAGTAAATGTCAACACCTGCATGCAAATTTGTTTTTCCACTTTTCCTTAAGCTAAACTTCTCCAAAATCCATGAAATTTTAACCACACACTCCCGACACCTAAATCTTCAAATCCCGTAAATTTTGTAGAAAACCGACTTCAAACGATTACATAAAAAAAATAGCGAACATAACCCGACGTTAAATAGTTTAAAACCGAAACGGGCGGCATAACGCCTAAATTTCTTTATACCAAAACCTGAAATCAACACACGAAAATATATGTTTACAACTTCCTTAAATACGACAACCATTAAACACAATATCCCAACTCAAAAACACCAAAATACATTACGAAAACATTTGCCAATATTCGTACTACACGTCCAATTTATCTAAGTTGTTTTAACCAATATTCCTTCCAAAACCCTTATCAAAAAGCTTACCAAACTATCTACACATTCCCACAAAACAACGTTTCCGCACACCAACAATCCATACCAAAATACTTACAATTTAACTATCCATGTCAAACATTCACCTCCCACTACCCGACGAACAGTGGTCCAGACGCCCCGACAATGACCTGCACCGGCGGACTACGTACTCCTCCGACTGCGGCCTAACCCTGAGCTGTCTCATCAACCTCACCTGTAAAAAGCTTGTCACCTACACCATGGAACACACACACGTAAGCTTACGCTTAGCAAGTAGGGATAACAAAGATAAACATACACACATAATGTCACCCAACCCTAACACACCGCCAAATCTAGTGTCAAGATAAACCTAACCCAAATACCTATTACACATCTGAGTCTCGTTCCCCAAGATGCTTATCCATCCGAGTCTCGCTCACCAAGATGGGTCTATCCCTCTGAGTGTCGCTCCCCAAGAGGGCCTAACCTATTCACATCTGAGTCTCGCTCACCAAGATGCGTTTCCATCTGAGTCTCGCTCACCAAGATGGGCCTATCCCTCTGAGTCTCGCTCCCCAAGAGGGTCTAACCTATTCACATCTGAGTCTCGCTCACCAAGATGCGTTTCCATCTGAGTTTCGCTCACCAAGATGGGCCTATCCCTCCGAGTCTCGCTCCCCAAGAGGGTCTAACCTATTCACATCTGAGTCTCGCTCACCAAGATGCGTTTCCATCTGAGTCTCGCTCACCAAGATGGGCCTATCCCTCTGAGTCTCGCTCCCCAAGAGGGTCTAACCTATTCACATCTGAGTCTCGCTCACCAAGATGCGTTTCCATCTGAGTCTCGCTCACCAAGATGGGCCTATCCCTCCGAGTCTCGCTCCCCAAGAGGGTCTAACCTATTCACATCTGAGTCTCGCTCACCAAGATGCGTTTCCATCTGAGTCTCGCTCACCAAGATGGGCCTATCCCTCTGAGTCTCGCTCCCCAAGAGGGCATAACTCTAATCCCCTTTCCTTTCAACCTATCTCCACCCTTTCTTTGACATTTTCAACTTACCTCTACACCCACCATTTCCATTACAAGACAAGCCATTACAAGACAAAGCAAAACAATCAACCAAACAACCACAAACGTCCAACAACTAACAAGGCTTAACCAACGAAGAAAACAACCAACCAACAGACAACAAACAACAAACAACAAACAACCAACCAACAAAAATACAATCAACAAAATAAATCCTACCGTTCCGTGGTGTAGGCCCGAAGGCAAAACAAACGTCCTCTACTTACCTGACGTCTCGGTATGTGTTCGCTCACTTCGTCCAACTGAATTTCACGCTCGATCACCTAAAATAAAGAAAATTCAACTTAGTAAATCACTAATAAAATTCTAAAGGGTCCTAAAGCCAAAACTAACCAACACTTCAACCTAAAACTTTAACTTAACTCAAAACCCGATTTTTTTACCCCAAAATTAACTGTCCAACTTCAAACGGCCATAACTTCTTCGTTTTTCAACGGAATTCGACGTGCCACCTCAATTCGGAAACCTCTACACGTCTACTATCCATTGAAACACTCAAATTCAATAACCAAACAAGTTAGCCAAGCCGAAAATACATAAACAGAATCGGCCCTACTTGTTTTCCAAACCAATTTTTTTCTTCCCTTCCACCAAAACTCCATTCTAACTCCAAAACCACCTAAACTAACATATCTAAGAATTAAATCATCCAATTTGGAAGAAAAACCAGCAACATAAATGAGAATTTCGTAGCCCTCCTCTAGGGTTTCTCAAACACTTAACAAATCCCCACAAAACATCATAAAAACCCAAAAAAACTTCACTTACATGCATTACTACCAAAACCCCTCCAAATATTTACCTTAATCTTTAATGAAATGGAGAAAAATTAGAGGTGGAGCTCCTCCCATGGCTGCCACGATTTTGGAGAGGGAGAGGAAAAGAAATCTTTGTCTTTTACCCTTTCTTTTTCCCTTTTTTATAAACCAAGTTTTCACTTTTTAAAATTATCACCACAATTTCAATATTTATGAAATAACCCCTCCTTTTCACTTTGCATTCACTCCAACGTAAATGGCATTTAAAAACCTCACCTTTTAAATTTTTTTCCTTAATTCCAATTCATTAAAGTTTTCCTTTGACTTTTCAACCAATACTCTTTTCCAAATACTTTCTCTTTTCAAACACTTCTTTAATTTTACCATAATTGCCTCTCCTCGTTACTCTCTTAACTTCAACGTGAAAGACCTCATTCCTTCCACTATTTGTTCACTTAGCATTTTCTTTATATAAAGCTTAACTCAACAAAAGTTTCTATTACTTAAATCTAATTTTCTCACAATTTCCCCTTCCAAATTCACTCTCACATTTCTTTATATATATCTCATGACCCTTAAACGACATTTAAACTCTCATCACTTAACTATTCTAAAGCTATGCACGCTATAGAAAAATTACGGGTGTTACACACACTCCTTTTAATTTATATATAGGATCCATTATGCATGTATAATAAAAAATATGAGGAATTTCAAATCAATATTTTTTAAATTTTGTTTCCATTGTATTAAATATATCTCTAAATTCATTTACTTATCAATATTTAGCAAAATTACCCGTTATGTTTACAAAAATTGAGTGAACAAGATGAGAAGTGTGATAATAAATTCTCGAACATTCATTTGTAACATCATAAAATAATTTTAAAAAATCAAAAAATGTATTAGCTACATCACAACTAGATTTATCAAGATTAATGACACGGTGACCCTTAGAAAAGGAACCGTGTAAAAACCCACAAATGAAGCAATGTGTTCGGGTGATGGTGTAGAGTGCAAATCCGAGGAGAAATAGAAAGTGAAGGAGAAGAAAATACAACCAAAAATAAAAGTGGTCTGTGATGATGGCCGAAGTTGAAGATGAAAATGAGAGCATGAAATGTAAATGAAAATAGAGATACATTTGGCGGACCAGAGAGCTATCCGACGTTTGCTCACGGGTGCATGTTTTCCTGTGGGAAAACAACCACCGTTAGCCCTAGGTTTTTCATCCTCCAACCTTTGAAACTCTCAATGAGAGAGCTGAGAGAAAGATAAGAGTTCACCTAGCAACCCAAGGGCTAAGGGAACAATGGAGGGCTACTCCACTCGATTGAAAAATCGAGGAATCTCGTAGGCCTTCTAATACTTCGGTTAGGAAAAGAGAATTTGTATTAGTTTGGCAAAAGGTTCTTGAAAACAACAATATGCATGCATTATATAGACCTAGGGTGGAGGTTAGGGTTTCCATGGAAATGATTGAAGCCATTGATGAAGGCCAAGATAAAGGGACAAGATTGCAATCCATGTGCTTCATCCAAGGGTTGAGGTGCTTTCCTTGTTTTGCTTGATCAATGGTGCTAAATGACCATGTCATCTATCCTTGTGACCACTACTTGATGTACTTGCATGAGCCAAATCTTCAAGCTTGGGCTTTCTTGGGTTGGCTCTTCATGGGCCTATTGATGAAAGTGTTGCATCCAAATGTGGGTCAAATATGGGCCAAGTGATGGTTCTAAATATGGGCCAAGTAGTGGGCTTAGTAGTGGGCCTAACCACTTGTGGTCTTCAACTCACAACCATGCTACCAAGATGTGACTAAGTCTTACCAACAAAACTAATGCATGGATGCCAAAAACTAATGGTTAAAAGTTTGCCAAAAAGGAGATAACAAAGAAAACAAGCAAAAGAAAATTACAACGATTTGTTCCCCGGAAGACAAATTCTACTTCTGATACTTCAGCTGGTACTCTAGTGTTTTCTTCATTTCGTTCCGAGCTTTCCAAGATGGCATCTATATAGCTAGGCTCCCATGTGGTATCCATATCCAACGAGCTAAAATCCTACGTGGTATTTCCAACTGGATCAACACCTACAAAAGAAACATCATAATAAGTAAGGAGAATAAATAAAGTTTATGCATTTATTGGTTTTTTTCAAGTAATTGGGGCCCTAGGCATGTCAATTAATATTTTGTATTTTTTTATTAATAAAAATACAAATAACTTGTCAATATGACCTAACATTTTTTAATATTAAATAAGTCGAATTCTCCCTATTCTTTACATTGGTTTTTAATTTTCTTAGTTTAAATTTGACTGCTTTACAAAAAATTATATATTCTTGTTGTCTTGAATTAGATACAATAATATAAGAAATTACGAACTTAATTAATTCAAAATGAGTCAAAATATATATCATATCATCTTTAACAACTAAATTCAAAATATGACATACACATCTCATATGAAAAAAATAATTGTGAGTAATATCTAATCGAACAATAATTTTTAAAATGAAAAATAACACTATCGTTAGCACTATCATTATAAAAAAATAGTAAAAACCAATTTGAACCCTAAACTATGAGTTTGTTTTAATAAAAATCATAAATTATCAATTCTATCATTCCAAACCTTAAACTATAAAAAATCTAACAAATCAAACCCTGATGGATGGCCGATCACTTTCTGTTCACTGTTTCCGATCCCTGGAACGGACGACCGTTCTAAAGAGAATGGACGTCCAATCTCTATTTACCCCCATTTTTATAAATTAATTTTTTAAAAATATCAAAAGATATTATAATTACTTGAAAATTGTACCACATGTTCACTACATTATGAGAGGATAATCTAGAAATTTTTGTAATTTTTTAATACTTTTACGTTTTATTGTAATTTTAGTTAATTATTTTATAAAATAGACGTAAAAAAATTATAATAAATCATACAAGTGTTACAAAATCACAAATATTTTCAAATTATCTTTCCATGATGTGATTAACATATGATAAAATTTTTAAGTAAATCCAATATCTTTTAATATTTTTTTAAAATAACACTCTTTTCTTCTTCATTTTACAAATTAAATAAAAATAATAATTAAGAATTGGGGGCAAGTTCCTAGAACAGGCGACCGTTCTAGGGAGAACGGGCGACCGATCTCTATTTACGCACAATTATACATATGCCAGGACTGGGGGCTAGTCCCTAGAACGGACAACCGTTCTAAAGAGAACGGACCACCAATCTCTATTTACCCCGTTTTATAAATTAATTTTTAAAAAACAACAAACTATATTGAATTTACTTGAAAATTTTACCACATGTTTATCAAATCATGGAAAGATAATTTGAAATTTTTTGTGATTTTTTACACTTGTACGATTTATTATAATTGTTTTACGTCCGTTTTATAAAATAATTTACTAAAATTACAATAAATCGTACAAGTGTTAGAAAATTACGAAAAAACCTTAATTATTTTTCCATGACGTGGTGAACATGTTTTAAAATTTTAAATAATTCAAATATCGTTTGGTATTTTTTTAAAATTAATTTATAAAACGGGGGTGAATAGAGATCGGACATCCATTCCAGGGACCAGAAATAGTGAACGGAAAGTGATCGACCGTCCGCCAATATGTGATTTGTTAGGTTTTTTATAGTTTAAGGTTTAAATTGATAGAATTTATAGTTTAAGGTTTTTATTAAAAAAAACTCATAGTTCAGGGTTGAGATTGGTTTTAAACTTTTTAAAAAATTATGTTAAATATTATATCTTATATATCTGTAAATAATAATGCTTAGTGAGATAATATTTACAATTACTAAATTCTTAAATTTATTTATTTATTTGTCATATCATAATGTGAACGCCCAACCTTGTATTTAGGGGTGGGCAGACCCAAAACCAACCCGAGGAACCGAACCGAACCGAGACTTCGGTTCGGTTCGGTTCAGGTGAAGAAATGGAATTTTTAAGTTCGGGTCGGGCTCACCGATTGGCGTTCAGGTTCGGTTCGGGTGGAGGTCAAACTCGAACCGAACCGAACCCGAACCTCACTTGATTGCTGAAAACGCTGATTAGGCCTTAGGGACTTAGGGTGTCGGGAGGGAGTCGCGATTATCAGGTTTTTCGGTTTAGGGCGAAGTTCGAACTCCTCGAGTCCTCGTCGTCGCTCTCGCTCAACTCCTCCGGCTCCAGCCAGCCTCCACCAGCGATTGCGATTCGCGACAGTCGACAGACGATCGACAAGGCTAGTCGGCGACGACTCCTCGGCGTTCCAGCGGCAGCGACAGAGGACTGACGGCCACGGGTGACGGGCTGACGGCTCCTTGGTGACGAGTGATGACTCCTCGCTCCGATTCACGCTCCGGCTCACTGTCCCGCCTCCGATTTGCGCTCCAGTTGATCAGCTGCCTCCCGTCGGTTCGTGTATACAAGATCTGGTATGATAAAATTATTGTTTTTGATCTTATTACTATTTTATCGTGTCTGACCGGCTCATTTCCATGTTTGCTTGTAAAAATAGAACGTTTGCAGCTCCCTCTCGGTCTCTTCAGAGTTCAGACTGCTCCCTGCTCGGCTGCTGTGACGACCCGAAACCGAACCCGATCGGGATCCGAGAACCGAGCCGTCACTCTGGGACATTTGCAGAAAACGGGCACATATTTTTTTTTTTTTTTTTTTTAAACTTTATACTTTTAAAACCTTAACAGAGAGTATAAACCTTCTCTGGAAGTGAAACTGGAAAACACATTTAAGCTGGATGTGAATAATGGATAATGAGAATAATACAAAAAGTGAACAGTGACCGGATGACTAAAAGTGTGAACAGTGACCGGATGACTAAAAATGTGAACAGGGTTCAGCGGTAGAGACTGGATAAAACTGGGCAGAAGAGGTGGTGACGTCAACCGGAAGACGAGTGACGTCAAGCGGAAGACACAGACGGTAACTGAGGTCAGATGAGGAGATGACGTCAGCCGGAAGATGGATGACGTCAACCGGAAGATATAAGCATTATACTGGCGGAAAACTGGGATGACGTCAGCCGGAAGACATATTTACACCGAGCGAAAGACTTCGGTGACGTCAACCGGAAGACGGGGTTTTAAACTGGGCGGATGACTGAATTGACTGGGGCGGATGACTAAATTGACTTTGACTGGGCGGATGACTGAATTGACCTTGACTGGGCGGATGACTAAGGCATATAACTGGGCGGATGACTGGATTGACAACATTTAACAGGATGACATATCAACAGAAGACATAACAACAGAAGGCATAAAACTTCAAAATTTATTAAAACCCGATTTCAAAACACAGTTTTAAAACAGCATATTTGACAACATGACAAAGATTCGAGAAAACAAACTGCATGGATAGCTCTAAAACCAGAAACTATCCATGCACAGACTAACAGAAAATATTCCAAACAAATTTCAGAATACGTCGAACTATAATTCAACTGTCAAATACAGAAGTTTAAAACTTAAACATCAAAACCTATACATTATCCAAATTTCCAACAGAATCCCAACAGAGTTTTAAAACCAAAACCAGCAGAATCACAGTAGAGTTTACACACATGAACTTTACTTTAAAAACTTAAACCTCGGGACAGAAATATGTCTGGCTGCAGCAACCAACCCTGAGAGCTCGATCCGCCAACTGCAACCTACACATCGGCCTGAGGCACCAAGTCCTCATCCACGGGATCCGTACCTACAACAGGGAGTTCAGCTATGAGCCTAGTGCTCAGTAAGAACATACAATGCAAAGTGATGCACGTGCTATGCATGGACATTTTCAAATACATGAACATTACATTACATTACGTTTCACTGGACAGGAAGGTATAAGTGGGAGGAGGAGCTGGCGCAACAGGATGTACATGCCACTTTCAGGACATAACAGGAGTACTTGACAGGATGCCAGTCCTCGTCCACACTTAACCATACATTTTCTTTACAGGATTTTATCTTACTTACTTCAAAACTGGTGCTGAAAACATTTGCATGATTTTACAGGAAACGTGTATGCATGAATAAGTGAAATGCTTAAACTTAACATTCACAGATGACAGAATGAATACGATAGGAAACAGAATATAACGGAAACACGTTTAACTTAAAACATACCCTAAAACCTATCTACCCGAACCAGACCTAGTACCTCCGAGTTGTAGGGCCTTAAGGGCCAACGTAGATGCATGAACTTACCTGTGTGCAGCCAAGTAGTATGCTCGAACGTCTCTGGAAAGCTCGGACCTGTAGCATGAATGTTCAGAGTTTAAACACGCTACAAATGCTAACTAATATCTCGTAGGAAATGCAGCAAACACATTTCAACTCTTTAGAAAACACACCAACGTGTTTTCATCCAAAAACAGTGAGTTTTCACCGAAAATCGAAACCCTAAACTTCGATAAAAACTCACCTTAAACTTGTCCAAATTTATTAGCATTAAAAGACGCTCACCTTTGCTGAAGAAAACGGAGAAACGCTGGAGAAACAAAGTGTGGAAGTTTTGTTTCAATCGCTTGGAAGAGAGAAAGCCGAGAGAGATGAGGGGAAACAGAGAAGTGAATGAACATTCACGTAGGAGAAAGAACTTAACTTCTTCAACAAGCCGCCACATGTCAATCATCTATTTGTTTTCTCCCACCAACCTTAATTTCTTCCTAATTTGCCCTTTCATTGGTTTTTAACCTAATTGACTTGTTTTGATCACACTTAGTTTGGTTTTCCCTTAAACCTTCCATCATTACAACCAAAACATACATTGTATTAATATAATATTAATCGCGGTTTAATGACCCCGGGAAAACTATTACATGGCAAAATGCCGGGTGTTACATTCCACCCACCTTAACAGAAATTTTGTCCCCAAAATTTGGCTAAGCAAAGAGATCCGGATATTGAGTCCTAACATCCGCTTCTCTTTCCCATGTGGCATCCTCCACATTGTGATTACGCCATAAAACTTTCACCAATGGGACCACTTTGTTGCGCAATACCTTGACTGAGGTATCCAGAATCTGTATGGGCCTCTCTTCATATGTCAACGTCGGCATGATATCGAAGTCCACGTGTTCCACGATCTGAGTTGGATCTCGTACGCACTTCCTCAGCATTGACATATGGAAGACATTGTGAACACCATCCATTGACGCTGGTAGCTGTAGTCTGTAGGCCATGCTTCCCACACGCTTTATGATGGGAAAAGGCCCAATAAACCTTGGGCTTAGCTTCCCTTTCTTGCCAAACCTCATCACACCCTTGAAAGGTGATACCTTCAAAAACACTTCATCACCCTCAGCAAACTCTAAATCCCTTCTTCTATGGTCCGCGTAACTCTTTTGTCGATCCTGAGCAGTCTTTATTCGTTATTTGATAGCAGCTATCACTTCGGACATTTGCTGCAATATCTCAGGACCAATAAGCTTAGTTTCTCCGACCTCATCCCAACATAACGGGGATCTACACTTCCTGCCGTAAAGTGCTTCATATGGAGCCATACCAATTGTAGCCTGATAGCTATTGTTGTATGCAAACTCCACAAGTGGTAAATATCTACTCCAAGGAGCATGAAGTTCCAGCACGCACGCTCTTAACATATCCTCCAAGGTCTGAATCGTTCTCTCAGATTGCCCATCTGTCTGTGGATGAAATGCCGTGCTGAAGTCCAATTTAGTGCCCAAGGAGCTTTGCAAGCTTTTCCAGAACCTGGAAGTGAATCTAGGATCCCGGTCCGAAACAATTGACACCGGAATACCATGTAGTTTGACAATTTCACTAATATATAGTTCAGCATACTGATCCATTGAGTAGGTCATCTTCACAGGTAGAAAATGGGCCGACTTCGTCAATCTGTCCACTATGACCCATATGCTATTGTGGCCTTTAACTGTTCTTGGCAAACCAACAACGAAGTCCATTGTAATATTCTCCCATTTCCATTCGGGAATCGGAAGAGGTTGAAGCGTTCCACTTGGTCGTTGATGTTCAGCTTTGACCTGTTGACATATCATGCAAGACTCCACGTACTTGGCCACTTCATTCTTCATATTCGGCCACCAGAAGTGAAGTTTCAAATCCTGGTACATCTTCGTGCTTCCAAGATGCACAGAGAAAGGAGATGAGTGGGCTTCCGATAAGATGTGCTTCCGTAGCTCTTCGTCTTTCGGAACATACCATCTGTTTTTGAACTTTAGAACTCCATCTCCCGAATAACTGAAATCGGAAGAAGCTATTGGTACTTTGCTCACCATATCAGCCATCTCTTTTGAATTGGTCTTCTGAGCTTCTTTAATTCGGTCCAGGACGGTGGGTCGTAGCGTCAAATCTGCTAGTATGGCCGATAGCCCAGAAACCATCTCCATATCGAACTTCTGTATCTCCGTCCTCAAAGGCATTGATACGGCCGACATAACTGGTTGCATGGTAGCTGGCATCCTGCTCAGTGCATCAGCTACCACATTAGCTTTACCAGGATGGTATTTGATCTCAACATCGTAATCTTTCACAAATTCTAACCACCGCCTTTGTCTCATATTCAACTCTTTCTGAGTAAAGAGGTACTTCAAACTCTTGTGGTCAGAAAACACCTCACATGACTGTCCATATAGGTGGTGTCTCCATACTTTCAGCGCAAATACAACTGCCGCTAACTCAAGGTCGTGAGTAGGGTAGTTTTGTTCATGGTTCTTCAACTGTCTTGATGCGTATGCTACCACTTTACCCTCTTGCATCAATACGCATCCCAGGCCAATCCTTGACGCATCACAGTATACGCTGAATTTGCCATCTTCAACTGGCAATTCTAATAGAGGAGCAGTGGTTAATTTCTGCTTAAGTGTCTGAAAGCTCTCCTCACATGCTTCAGACCACTTGAACTTGATTTCCTTCCTTGTTAAGCTAGTCATAGGCTTCGCGATCACAGAAAACCCCTTGATGAATTTCCTGTAATAACCAGCTAGCCCGATAAAGCTTCGTACTTCACTTGCATTTCTCGGCCTGGGCCAATCCCTCACAGCCTGAATCTTGGCCGGGTCCACAGATACTCCTTCAGCAGACACCACGTGGCCCAAGAAATTAATCTTGTTTAACCAGAACTCACACTTTGACAGCTTGGCATATAATTGATGTTGCTTTAGGATTGACAGTACCATAGCCAAGTGTTTCTCATGCTCAGCCACACTCCTGGAATAAACCAGAATGTCGTCGATGAAAACGATCACAAATTTATCCAAGACATCATGGAATATCCTGTTCATTAGGTCCATAAATGCTGCCGGAGCATTAGTCAACCCGAACGACATCACCAAGAACTCGTAGTGCCCGTACCGGGTTCTGAAGGCAGTCTTTGGAATATCCTCAGCTCTGACCTTCAACTGGTAATAGCCGGAGCGTAAGTCAATCTTAGAAAATACCCGAGCCCCCTGTAGCTGATCAAACAAATCGTCAATTCTTGGCAACGGGTACTTATTCTTGATAGTCAACTTGTTCAGCTCACGGTAGTCAATACACATCCGTAGAGACCCATCCTTCTTCTTGACAAACAAGACGGGAGCACCCCACGGAGAGAAACTAGGGCGCACAAAACCCTTGTCCATTAATTCTTTCAACTGAGCCTTCAACTCCTTCAGTTCAATTGGTGCCATACGGTACGGATTCTTCGATACTGGTTCCGCACCAGGATACACATCGATTTCAAACTCGATGTCACGATCAGGTGGCAATCCCGGTAAGTCATCTAAGAAAACCTCTGAGAAGTCCCGGACTACCGGAATGTTTTGAAGTTCCACCTCATTTTGCCTTTGAACATCCACAACGTGGGCAAGAAATCCGATGCATCCTGACTTCATCAGTCGTTGAGCTTTCAAGGAAGATATCACAGGCATACGGTGTTTCTTCGGTACTGCCTGATAAGAGAATTCTACTTCATTTGGGCGCTTAAATGACACAAGCCCGGACCTACAGTTGATGGTGGCATAATGTCTAAATAGCCAGTCCATCCCCAGAATGACATCGTACCCTTTCATACCGATGACGATAAGATCGGCATAAAATTTCTGGTCTCCCACTGACACTATATCACCCCGTACAACCTGCTCAGAGTGCATAAACTCTCCGGACGGTAGCATAACGCTGTAGGGCTGATCTGAGGACGTACTACAAAATTTTTGTCTAACTACAAAGTCCATGGCCACAAACGAATGTGTGGCCCCCGTGTCCCACAAGGTATAAGCAGGCACATTACATACTAATATTGTACCTGTAATTGCTGTGTGCTGATCAGCATTATCGACGTCCTCCATCATTGCAAACACTCTAGGCATAGCACCAACCGGCCTTGTGTCAGGCACCGGACAATTCCGGACTTGATGGCCTTCTTTACCACACCGGAAACATTGACCAGTAAAGAGCCTGCAGTCTCCTGTATGATTCTTCTGGCAACGTGGGCAGACAGGAGGCTGAGGAGCTCCCATAGGTCTCTTCCCTTTGTCCTGGTAAGTAAGGGTCTCATTGGGCCTTTTAATGCCCCTGTTCTGTTGCTGTTGAGGATGTACATTCTGAATCTTTTGTTGTTGTTGTTGAGGAGTATTTCTTATAATTCCTCTCGGTGGTTCTCTCTGTCTCTGGGACTTTATTTCTAAGGCCTCCAGTTGATAAGCCTTGGCCACCACTTTCACATATGGTGCCTCATCAAAACCTCCAGTTGTGATTCCTCGCAGAAGGTCCATCTTTAAACCTTGAATAAACTGGTGCACCTTGTTCTCATCAGTGGCCACCATGTGTGTTGCATATCGGGATAGCGACTCAAATTTCTGAACATACTCGGCAACAGATCCATACTGTCGCAGCCGAGAAAACTCAAGTAACTTCTCCTTTCTCGCTCCTCGGTCAAAGTACTTAGCGTAGAAAATCCCCTTGAACCCTTCCCAGCTCAACGCCACTGTAGACGACTGTACTGCATCCCACCAGAATCCAGCACTTTCAGTGAGATGGAACGTGGCACAAGTAACCTTCTTGTTGTCTTCTACTTCTGCATAACTGAACATCTTCTCCATAGTTCGAATCCAGGTTTCAGCACGGGTCGGGTCTGTAGACAACCCATCAAATGAGGGTGGCTGAAGTCGCCGGAATCTGTCTCCACTATTGTCTCGCGGTGCATTATCACGATTGTTATTTCCATGGTTATTGTTTCTGTCGTCTTCTCTGGCCATCATTCGATCAACCATGCGGGATTGTACTCCCACCAGCTCTGTCAATCGATCTATGGCCCGAGAGCTCTCACTGGATTCTTCCTGATGTCCTCTCACCATTTCTAAGATAGTCCTATAAGAATAACAGAATAACCTAATTTAATAAACAAAACTTTTACAGGAATTTAAACACTTACAGTTGGTGGAGCGATCTCACGTGGCGGGTTGCGCAACCAGACATTTCACAGAATCGGTTTTAAAACCTTATCTCTCTGATACCATAACTGTGACGACCCGAAACCGAACCCGATCGGGATCCGAGAACCGAGCCGTCACTCCGGGACATTTGCAGAAAACGGGCACATATTTTTTTTTTTTTTTAAACTTTATACTTTTAAAACCTTAACAGAGAGTATAAACCTTCTCTGGAAGTGAAACTGGAAAACACATTTAAGCTGGATGTGAATAATGGATAATGAGAATAATACAAAAAGTGAACAGTGACCGGATGACTAAAAGTGTGAACAGTGACCGGATGACTAAAAATGTGAACAGGGTTCAGCGGTAGAGACTGGATAAAACTGGGCAGAAGAGGTGGTGACGTCAACCGGAAGACGAGTGACGTCAAGCGGAAGACACAGACGGTAACTGAGGTCAGATGAGGAGATGACGTCAGCCGGAAGATGGATGACGTCAACCGGAAGATATAAGCATTATACTGGCGGAAAACTGGGATGACGTCAGCCGGAAGACATATTTACACCGAGCGAAAGACTTCGGTGACGTCAACCGGAAGACGGGGTTTTAAACTGGGCGGATGACTGAATTGACTGGGGCGGATGACTAAATTGACTTTGACTGGGCGGATGACTGAATTGACCTTGACTGGGCGGATGACTAAGGCATATAACTGGGCGGATGACTGGATTGACAACATTTAACAGGATGACATATCAACAGAAGACATAACAACAGAAGGCATAAAACTTCAAAATTTATTAAAAACCCAATTTCAAAACACAGTTTTAAAACAGCATATTTGACAACATGACAAAGATTCGAGAAAACAAACTGCATGGATAGCTCTAAAACCAGAAACTATCCATGCACAGACTAACAGAAAATATTCCAAACAAATTTCAGAATACGTCGAACTATAATTCAACTGTCAAATACAGAAGTTTAAAACTTAAACATCAAAACCTATACATTATCCAAATTTCCAACAGAATCCCAACAGAGTTTTAAAACCAAAACCAGCAGAATCACAGTAGAGTTTACACACATGAACTTTACTTTAAAAACTTAAACCTCGGGACAGAAATATGTCTGGCTGCAGCAACCAACCCTGAGAGCTCGATCCGCCAACTGCAACCTACACATCGGCCTGAGGCACCAAGTCCTCATCCACGGGATCCGTACCTACAACAGGGAGTTCAGCTATGAGCCTAGTGCTCAGTAAGAACATACAATGCAAAGTGATGCACGTGCTATGCATGGGCATTTTCAAATACATGAACATTACATTACATTACGTTTCACTGGACAGGAAGGTATAAGTGGGAGGAGGAGCTAGCGCAACAGGATGTACATGCCACTTTTAGGACATAACAGGAGTACTTGACAGGATGCCAGTCCTCGTCCACACTTAACCATACATTTTCTTTACAGGATTTTATCTTACTTACTTCAAAACCGGTGCTGAAAACATTTGCATGATTTTACAGGAAACGTGTATGCATGAATAAGTGAAATGCTTAAACTTAACATTCACAGATGACAGAATGAATACGATAGGAAACAGAATATAACGGAAACACGTTTAACTTAAAACATACCCTAAAACCTATCTACCCGAACCAGACCTAGTACCTCCGAGTTGTAGGGCCTTAAGGGCCAACGTAGATGCATGAACTTACCTGTGTGCAGCCAAGTAGTATGCTCGAACGTCTCTGGAAAGCTCGGACCTGTAGCATGAATGTTCAGAGTTTAAACACGCTACAAATGCTAACTAATATCTCGTAGGAAATGCAGCAAACACATTTCAACTCTTTAGAAAACACACCAACGTGTTTTCATCCAAAAACAGTGAGTTTTCACCGAAAACCGAAACCCTAAACTTCGATAAAAACTCACCTTAAACTTGTCCAAATTTATTAGCATTAAAAGACGCTCACCTTTGCTGAAGAAAACGGAGAAACGCTGGAGAAACAAAGTGTGGAAGTTTTGTTTCAATCGCTTAGAAGAGAGAAAGCCGAGAGAGATGAGGGGAAACAAAGAAGTGAATGAACATTCACGTAGGAGAAAGAACTTAACTTCTTCAACAAGCCGCCACATGTCAATCATCTATTTGTTTTCTCCCACCAACCTTAATTTCTTCCTAATTTGCCCTTTCATTGGTTTTTAACCTAATTGACTTGTTTTGATCACACTTAGTTTGGTTTTCCCTTAAACCTTCCATCATTACAACCAAAACATACATTGTATTAATATAATATTAATCGCGGTTAAATGACCCAGGGAAAACTATTACATGGCAAAATGCCGGGTGTTACAGCTGCTCCCTCTTGGTCTCTCTCTTCAGACTGCTACAGTGCTCCAGCCTCCAATCCAACCATCAAATAATCAGCCCTGTATGTATTGTGTAATGTGTTTATAATTTTTAATTTATGTACTAGTAAAGATTATTAGATTAGGGCTGATGTTATTTGGGAGACTCTTCGAAATTGTTAATCGAGAGCATTGTTTGCTGTTTAAAATTATAGGGTGTTTATTTATATAATTGTTGCTTGCTGTGAGTCTGACTATTGATTGTGACTTATTTGTGATATTTGATATAGAATTACTGAATTAGAGTATAGAAATTTGTGATATTTGCTATAGAATTGTTTGAATTTGTTTCGTTAATTGAATGATGAATATGATTGTTGTTAATTGTTTTTTTAGGATGGAAACTAATGTGAATGACAGTAATCCGAAGAAAAGAAATAGATCCAATGCTTGGGATAATTTCACTTTGGATGAAAATTGTGATGAAAATGTACCTAAAGCTAGTTGTAACCACTGTGGTCAGTCATATGCATGTCATTCTGTACGAAATAGTACTTCAAATATGACCAGACATTTAAAGGTGTGTAAAAAGTATTTGTCACAATTGGATGTCAAACAAACAACATTGCCTTTTTTAAAGAAGGAAAGTGGGGGAGAATGTTCTAAAGTAGCAATATTTACTCAGCTAGGGGGGCGTAAAGTGATTGCTCGCATGCTAATTAAGGATGAATTGCCTATGAGAATGGTTGAATGAGAAGGATTTAAAGAATGTCTTCAATATTTTCAAAGTTCTTTTGTTATGCCTTCTCGTAGAACAGTAGCAAGAGATATTGAAGCTATATACAACAATGAGAAAAGACAGTTGAAAGAATTTATTAGTAGAAAAAGTCAAAGAGTGAGTTTAACTACTGATACTTGGACTTCGAATCAAAATATCAATTATATGGTTGTGACTGGTCATTTTATTGATGGTGATTGGAAGTTGCATAAAAAATTTTGAATTTTGTTCAAATAGAAAATCACAAAGGTGAAACCATTGGAAAATTACTTGAAGACTGTTTGTTTGGCTGGGGCATTGAGAATGTTATGACCATTACTGTTGATAATGCATCATCTAATGACGTTGCAATTTCTTGTTTGGTTAAGACTTTGTGTAATTGGCAGAGTTCGGTTGTTTTAGATGGAGAATTTATTCATGTTAGATGCTTTGCGCACATTTTAAATTTGATTGTTAATGATGGGTTGAAGGAACATCAACATTCAAATAGCAGGGTACGAAAAGCTGTCAAATATATCAAATCTTCCCCAGGAAGATTACAACAGTTTAAGAATTGTGTTGACAGTTGCAAGATTGCATTTAAAGGAAATGTAACCCTAGATGTGTGCACTAGATGGAACTCTATGTATTTGATGCTAGATAATGCTGAGAAATATGAAAAAGCTTTTGAAAAAATGAAAGAATGTGACAGCAATTTCATATCAGACCTCGATGAAGAAGGGCCTCTTACCAGCGAAGATTGGACAAATATTCGAGTATTTTGCAAGTTTCTGAAGGTTTTTTATGACGCAACTAATACTGTTTCAGCTTCATTACATGTTACATCTAATTTGTATGTTAGTGAAGTATGTCAGTTAAAGATGATCATTCAACAACATGTCATGGCTGACAATATGCTATTAAGGACAATGGCTTTAGGCATGCAGAATAAATTTGACAAGTATTGGGGCACTTTTGAAAGGTTCAATATTCTTGTCTTCGTGGCGGTCCTTCTCGATCCAAGATGCAAGTCAAAACTATTAAAACATTATATAAGCATCTTGTTTGGGAATGATATAGTTGCAGAGCTTATGAATAAAGTAGAGAATGTAATGGAAAGACTATATTTGGATTTCAAAGGTGATTCAGTTGACAGATGTCTAACTTCAAGGGTTGAGATTCTAAAGGCAACTAATATTGCAATCTCTACCTTCTTTGACAATTCTCTAGAGTTTGATGCTTCTATTAATATGTCTGAAATTGATGAGTATATGACCGAGAAACTTGAAAAATACTCAGATAGTTTAGATATATTGACATGGTGGAAGTTGAATGGCCACAAATATCCGATTCCGAGCAAAATAGCCAAAGATGTTTTCGTCATTCCAATTTCAACCGTCGCTTCAGAGTCCGCATTCAGTTGTGGTGGTCGTATTGTGGACTCATCGCGTACATCTTTATTACCAACGACGGTGGAAGCTATTATTTGCACTCAAAGTTGGATCCGTTCTAAGAGTCCAACTTGGTCTGACAGTGATTATCAAACTATTGATGAAGGTATTTCATTTATTTTACATGAACTATTATATTGCAAATATTATTTTTATTCTTACTAGTCACTAATTTCATATTATTGAATTTTTGTTATAGAAATTGATGCGTTAACTCAAAGAAATGAAGAAAAAGAGAAAGATATTATCGAGTTATAGCTAAGGTATGATTAAGCAATTTGATCTTTTTCTTAAGATTTGGTGAGAGTACATTGAAATTGGGTTCTATGCTGACCGATGGGCAGGTGGGATTTTTTGAGGACAAATCAGCTGCTGCCATGGCAACATTTGGTGATATTTTGCCTGCTCTTCTGGATTGTTTCGATACAATAAAGAGAAGACTAGAACTTGAAGAACAGCTTTAGTACAATCATCAGCAGAAGAAGTGTGAACAGAAAGATAACTCTTTTAATGACGTTTAAAGCTTTGATAAATCTACCCACCTGTGGGTGAACAGAAAATAACTCTTCTTTTTTTTTTTTCTTAAAACCTAAAAATAGGATTTCTGATTGCTAATCTCAGAGATTATGTCCCACACTTCCTTTTTAATGTTCTCTCTAGACTTTTATCTCAATATATGCAGATCAGAAGAAGTGTGAACCGATCAAAATGGAGCAGCAGGTCAACGTGGTCAATGGAGCAAAAACCGACCGGAATAGACCCGAACCGAACCGAACTTTTCGGCTCGGGTCTGGTATACATTCTTCGGGTTCGGGTTCGGGTTCGGTTTCTGAAACCAAACCCGAAACCGAAGAGGTTGGTTCAGTTCGGTCCAAAACCGAACCGAACCGACCTGATGCCCACCCCTACTTGTATTAACGTCACGTCGTTTTATCTATCTTTCTACTTTCCAAAGAGAAGTGGAAGAAGAGCGCGGTGAATACAGTAGAGCGAGAGAGGACCATAGCTTGGACGAAGCCGTAATGGCGTACCTAAGCATGGGAGAAGCTCACCGGAGAATATCAGACTTCCTCAACCGCTTCTCCGTCGCCGTTTCCTCTCAAAACGGATCTTCCCTCAAGTCTCTTTTTTCTCTCTCCTCCGATTCCCCTTCCCTCCTCTCCCTCGCCGATTCCCTCAATCTCATCCAGGTCTCTCTCTCCCTCTCCCTCTCTATGTATGGCTTCGATAAGAGCTGATAGTACTGTCAGCTTATTGACTAGCTGCGTATTTTTCGACAGGATGCTAACAGATTGATCAAACAGTCTGATCGATACTCCCAGTACGGAGAGATACTTGTTCATCTATTTCGTGCACTGCAGAATTATCGTCTCGGAAACTTGGCTGATGCCTACCAAGCTTTTGAAAAATCTGCCAAGTACACAACTGTCTCTCAAGTTCTATTAATTAACAAAAATTTTGAATCTTGTGTTATAATATGTAATGCTAGAGCTTTTCCAGTGCATTTATTCAGGAATTTCGGAATTGGGAGTCGGGATGGGCTTTGGAAGCACTTTATGTGATTGCGTATGAAATTAGGGTTCTTGCAGAAAGAGTATGAAAGTTCTCGCTTTCTAAATTTATTGGATTTTTATTTTGCAAGAGAGTTAAGTGGGATATCTGGTTTCTAGGCTGATCGCGAGTTGACTTCAAATGGAGCATCACCAGAAAAGTTGAAAGGAGCTGGTTCTTTCCTAATGAAAGTCTTTGGGGTTCTGGCAGTAAGTTGCTAATTATTTTCTTCTCGTTTAGACATTAAGTTTTTTAGATGATTTATGAGTTTGAATTTCAGGTTATATTGTTGCTTTGGTTTTATTTTATTTCAGGGAAAAGGACCTAAACGGGTTGGAGCACTATATGTTACTTGTCAGTTGTTCAAAATATATTTTAAGGTAAAAAAATATGTTCCTTTCTCCTCTCTCTTGGATGGTTTGTACTTCAATTGATGCATGGCTAACCCAGAAATTAAATGTTTCTTACTAGCAATACTCCTACCACAATCTGGAGATAATCTCCATGACTTGGACTGCCTCCTAAGCAGAAAAAAACCAATGCAACAGTGATAATGATCATGATCCCCTCCGTTTTCTTACCCCCACATATTCCTACTTGCCGATAGAATGCTCTCCACAACCCGTAACTAACATGCCTCCTCTCAACAAATTCCCCGAGCTGTCCTCCAAGTTATTGAGCCAAGTACTCCCTGCCATATGTCTTCCCAATTCTCCTTCCCTCACTAGTTCCAGATGTAGCATCAATATACTTTATTTATTGATGAAAAAAGCATTTCCCTGCCTCTCACTTGAGTAAATATCTCATTGAGGGTGATTATGTAATTTTTTGGTATCATCAATAATTTCTTTAAAGTTTCCAAATAAATTATTTCAGATAGGCCAATCTAATCATGTTCTGATGTTGATAGGAAAGTGTTGAGGGATTGATGGATGAAAAATTGTTTTTCCATCGCCGAGAAAAGAGAATATAGCTGATAATCGAAAATTTAACATGTCTGATTTGCAGCTTGGTACAGTACACCTATGCCGCAGTGTGATAAGAAGTATTGAAACTGCTAGAATATTTGATTTTGAGGAATTTCCTAAAAGAGACAAGGTAAAAATTCAATTTCATCACCAGGCAGCTTTTTTTTGTTAAGTTGCCATTAAGTGTATTTATTTTGTCAATCAAGATAAGTTTATCAAAATCACTTTGTTATTTTAGGTCACCTACATGTATTATACAGGCAGACTGGAAGTATTTAATGAGAATTTCCTCGCTGTGAGTAATTTTTGAAGTTTTTTCTGTTAGATGTCATTATTATTATTGGATTTTCCTTTTCGATGGTTGACTACACGAAAAATGCATCAATTTGGGCAGTTTAGCCCAGTGCCAAAATTTAGCCCCTCACCCCTCTTTCTTGTATTTTCTGGCCCACTAGTGGGGTAGTGCAAATTGCGTGCTAAAAGTGGTGTTATTTGATAATTTCTCTAGAAATTTTTCTGATCCCTTCTTCTTCTATGTATGCTAAAGATATGCTATTATCAACATTCGATTCAACAAGTGTGACCTTGCAGTTAATCTACTTACAAGCGTTTTTCTCATGTGGCAGGCTGATAATAAATTATCTTATGCTTTAATGCATTGCAACCCTGCCAGTCAAGCAAATATCAGGTTTGATTCAGCTGTACTCGTTTTAATTTCTAGATAGAAAGATTTTATTTTGATAACAGATGATACTGATGGTGGTGTAAGTACTAGATTGGATTTATTTATGTTTATATGTAATCTCCTGGTTGGTGTTCACATGGTGTCATATTAGAAATCTACGTTCCTAAACCTGAATATTATCAAATTCTCTTTTTTTGGGTACAATGGTAGACCATCAAATTTATCGTCACGATAAACTCTTGGTTTAGTTGTGGGAGGTTCATGACATCCTTGGCGAGTTTTTTTTTGTGAAACATTTCAAGCTATGATTTAAGTAGCTGTTTTAGCATCCATTCTTCCCTGCTCAAAATTCTCCTTAATCTTGTTGTCGTGTAGTCCTATATACAAACTCGCACCTTATTTAACTACCACTTTTATGTGTTTCACATGGAATAGGATGATATTAAAATATCTAGTACCTGTAAAGCTATCTATAGGCGTCTTACCTAGAGATTGGCTCCTTGAAAAGTACAATCTCGTTGAGGTATGGTTTGCCTTTCTTTTCCCTTAGTTCTTTGAATAAAAAATCACTTTGACTGACACCTTTACTGCTATGTGTTACGTAGAATCTTGCATTTTGATTATGTTGTAATATAGAAATTCATATTATGTCACAGTACCATGATTTAGTTCAAAGTCTTAAAAGAGGTGATCTCCGTCTACTACGACATGCCCTGCAAGAGCATGAAGATCGGTACACATTCTTTTACAAATGTTTTGACAAGGAGTATTTTGGAAACGAAAGGTTAGTCATTTTGTGATATGAGTGTTCTGTTTATTTTTTTTCAGGTTCTTAAGATCGGGCGTATATCTCGTCCTCGAGAAGTTAGAGCTCCGAGTCTATCAAAGACTGATGAAGAAAATGTAAGTTATTGTTTGGAAATAATGATAGGCTTAATTAATAATTTTACAATCCAATCATAATTTTGGACGTGACAATCATTCATTAGTATAATTAATATCTTATTTTAATTGTGTATAATTTATTTTAAATGTTACAATAATCAATAAATGATGCACTAGGGCCATGATATCATAATTTAAGGGTAAATCTGGCATTGTCCTTGTTTTTGACCTCCAAATTTATCTCATGGTATAAGCTTTATTAGAAAATACATGCACACATTCAAACAGTTTTGTCCTTTTTTTTCTAAATTTTGAAAACAGAAAACTAGAAGTCAGCTAGAAACACATTTTTAAAAGCGTTTTTGAAAACTAGTCACAGAATTATATAGAACATGTTTATGGAAACAATTATCAAATCTTTTCTTGCATTTTCACCAATAGTTAACCACTTGTGAAAATATCTGTCAATCCTGTACTTGTCCCACAGTTACATTTTTCAAAAGCACAAGGACCCAAGCAAAGCTCACCAAGTTAAGTTGGAAGTGGTTGTCAAGGCTCTGAAATGGCTTGAGATTGACATGGATTTGGATGAGGTACTTAGTTTTCCATCTTTTCTTGCGTTTGACTTCATCTTAAACATTTGCATTCTCGGTTCATAGCCGAACGTATTTTTAAAAACTGCCGAAAAATTATTCTCTTTTGCATTCTCCTCAAAAGATTAGGGTTCTTATAACTGTGCAGGTGGAGTGTATAATGGCTATATTGATATACAAGAATCTCATGAAAGGCTATTTTGCTCACAAGAGCAAAGTAGTAGTGTTGAGCAAACAAGACCCTTTTCCTACATTACATGGAAAGCCTGTCAGCTCATGATGCCATTCGCATGCGAATTGCATTAGGAAGTAGAGATACATAAAGATCATTTTGATTCTTAGAAAGACAGACCAGCCATAGATGTTTAAATAGGCACATGTCAAACAATATTTCCGTCGCAAATGATCGTTTTTCAGTTTATAGGGAGTATAGGATTGGAAATAGGCAAATCGATGATACATGGTTATTATTAATTTCAATTTGTATTCTATTTTGTACTTTGGCTCCCAGGTGATTAAATCAAGCCTTTGACTATTTTTTTTTTTTTAAATGATCAAATTATTTATTTTCTGTTGAAAATTTTTGAAATAAATTACGGAAATTTGAACATTATTACATTTTAACTTACTAATTGACGTGTACATCTTCATCCTTTGTTCCAAAATTTAAACCATTTGAGAGCGTTCAAATCTAATCCATCGATTCATCGCCTCGGACAGAATGTGGCCGAAAATCCTGTGTTGATTTTGCTAAACAGTACTTGCACAAGTAAAAGGTTCAAGCACCTTCTGAAGGGAGGGTGGTTTGAATATTAGAAGGCATCAAGATATTGAAACCATCAGCTGCAGTGGATAGAAGCATTCCAGGGATTTGAGTATGCCAATGTAGTTCTTTCAAATCTTTCTGTCCCTGTTTACAAGTCATTAATAAATGGGTTATGTCTTAATTTTAATTGACTAATGCTAGGTTTAATTCTATCTTCTGTTATGACACTATTTAATAGCGCACTTAGTATCTTATTTTAACAATTCATAATTTATTTTAATTATTATATCAATTTATGAGCAACACGTAAACGATACGTCAGGATAAAATTAGAGCATAATAACTTATCATACGAACAACAAAGAAATACCGATCAACACATACTTGATGAACAAACAGAAGTTGAGGAGGTATATCATCAGGCGCATTCACATGTTCTTTCGTTTTCGCTTTGAATTCCGCCTCCTCTTCCTCATCCTTTTCCAATGACAGGTCCCATATTCTGAAAAATAAGCCATAGGAAAAAGTATATAACTGTGTTGTTTTCAATTTTCATAGAAACAGCTTTGAAGAATTTTGTGCTACTCACGTTAGCTGATTGTCAGACGATGACACAGCCAAAGTGGAGGCTTCGTGTGGACTCCATTCGATGGATGTGATAGGGTGGGATTTATGGTATTCAAAGTGAGCTACAACAGAATCTCCTTCCTACAAACATCATTATAAATACGTACAAGGGTTTAGGTACAATTCTTCATTCCCAAAGGAATAGTATTTGGAGAAATTGATTCGTCGTCCATTAAGTATCAATTTAACTCATTGCATGAAACAAGAAAGCAAAACCATACAATAATATTAAATAAATAAAAGAATTCAAAGGACTAAAAGCATGTATAAAGACAATAAAACAACACAAAGATGACCAGCTTTAGAAAGCATAAATGGAAACATCAAACAGCCTCACTAGCAAGTCAAGGTCATCAACTGGCCAAATGGTCCTTTTTTTTTTTTTACAAGGCTTGGACCTGTTCAACAGGTGGGTCAGACTGCGAGCTATATCCTGCAGGCCGACCAACAAACCAAACTTTTTTTACTAGTGAGCGCCGATTTGTTTTTCACCACTGTGGCACTGAAAAAAAAAAGGCTTGAAAGCCAGCTCGAGGATCCAAGGCCGGTCTGACCATGGAACACTCAATTTAGGGTGTGAGGCATACCAGCAAGTGTGCCCGTGACAAATATAATGTCTACTGCAGCAACATTGGTATGTTTATCCATTTTAGTTATAAAACAGTAAAGCTGAATAGATGAATGAGAATTAATAATCCAAAGCTTGAGTTCACGAATAACTACTCTGAAAGTATGCAAACATGATTAGAATTAGCGAACCTTGAGCAATCTGAGATCACGAATAGAAAATGTCCCATCGTCGCTTCCAGAAGCCAACATACAGCTAGCCAATCTGATCAAATGAGATTATTACACATAAGTGCCTGTGCATATACTTTCACAATGTATAGGCGCAAAGAGTTCAATTTCTAAGAACCTGTTCCAAGAAATAACATTCACATCTGACTGGTGTGCTTTAAATGAAGCCGCTGGTGACTTCCCCAAACGGATATCCCATATTGCGATATTTCCATCCACGGAACATGAGGCAAATACATTTTCTTCTGTAGGGCTCCACTGCATAAGCAAGATATCAAAAAGAAATGCTCACAACAAATCTCATAGGAGAAACTTTCTTTCTATCCCCTCTATAAAAAAGCTACACTCCTTTAACAGCTGAATAGTGAGTGTGTACCTGAAGGTCTTCTACACTTTTAGTATGCCCCACAAATGGAGTATTATCTACATTCCATGTAGATCCAGATGCAGGCTCCCACAAGTGTATGAAACTTTTGCAATCTCCTAATATCATTGAAAACCAAAAAGATTAAATATCAGGAAGCCACTGGAGTAGTAGAACAGCCAGAATCACAATTAAATGTACCAGATAACAGCCTTCCGGGAGTAACTGGACTCCAGTCAATAGCAAAACCTTCATCCTTATGCCTAAATTTAACAAGAGGAGCTTGATTATAAACTGAAGAAGCTCCCTGACTAGTATCTGAATCTGATTCTGCTAAAGCATTCAGATGAGAGGTAAAGTCCCAAATCTGTAGAAGAATATATCATATCCCATAAGTAAGAACCAAACAAGATATCAAGCTGCCTTTTACAATTACATAATTAATTCAAAATAAATGAATATGAAGCATACACTTAGAAGCAATCAAGCAATAACAAACAAGGCCGGAGTCTAAGCAAACAATAGATTTTGCTACCATTCCATCGTTTTAAACATGCAAAAACAATGTGTCAAATGCCCCAAATAAAATAAATAAAACTGTGTCCGACCTCCACGTGACCAGTTTCAGCCCAGGTTGTAGATATGTGAGGATTTTGTGGCATTGCACGTATTCGATTAACACATCCTTCATGTGCTACCTTGCGCAACTGTGGGTACAAAGAGAAGAATGATTGACTAAGATTAAACAAAAAATCAAGCAGAGCAGTAATTGTAAGAAATTAAAGATTACCAGCAGAATTGGTTTTCCAGATCCTCCAGAATCCACATCTTCAGTATCCTCATCACTATCGCTACTATCAGGATCCATGTCTGAGTCATCAGATGAAGGTTTATTAGGAACCAATTCTAGCCTTTTTCCAGAAATGTAAGCTAATTTGAATATTCCAATAGAATTCCAGGAAGTTTTCTCAGCCTGAAAATAAAAAATGATATCAACGAACAGAAAATTAAACAGTAGTAGAACGAACTAATGCTATGCAATGAAAATATAAACAAAACTGAATTCATTTTCAATTATTATTATTTTTTATTAATAATAGCTTAAACACCAAATTCTTTATTTCTACTCATGTCACAACATGAGGACAAAAATTTCATAGAACCAGGTTCCTATCCCAAAAATCTAGACTTCAATTTAAGAAAGCATCAATGATATTCAGAGAAAATCACAACTAAAATCCAAACTAATGGATCCTCCTATAGGAACAAAAGAAACAACATCTTCTGCATCGTAAATATGATTTTAATTTATTTCTTGAGCTACTCACCTGAGTTCCAGCAACAAAATACAAAGTATGTGGGAACTCTGTTCGTACTAAGCCTAGTGAATCTCGAACAACATCAAAGCTGTCAAATGTAACAAACTCTGAATTTCTATCGAAAGTCCTCAAGTAAGCTTCTTCATCATGAATTAATTACAGCAAAAGAAGCATAAAGGAAAGCAAAAGTTCATACCCTAAAAAAGAAAGATAACCTGTAATAATTAAAAATTATAAATCCCGAGTCCTTCTTCGGGTTTTTGGCTAATTAAGAAAAACACTCTTCAGATTCTTTACCATAAAATGCAGGTAGCAACAATAGTCATTATTAGACTTAGATGAATAGTGGAAAGTAAAATTCAAAGAACCAGATATTATGATTCTACTATAAACAACTATTAAAGGTAATTTTTTTCATAACTCTCCAAATTCTCAAACAAGATGATTTGAAACTGAGAAATTCATCATCTTCCTTCACTGTCATGCAACCAAAAAAATCACACCTCAAACAAGGCCAGCCAATATGGAAAGCATGCAGAGAATTGTAGGCGGAAGGATCACACTGAAGCTCCTCTCCTTCCTCCAACTTGTCCACTCCAGGCTGCCATACCTTCACTGGCATCGAAGGTACCGACATCGATGAAGACGAACCATCTCCATTCCTCGTACTCTGAAAACGAAAACAGTAATGAAAACCACAAAATTGGTTAACTTGACTCTCAAAAGGAGAAAACTAGCCGGCCACATAATGATCGAACCTTGTTCTTCCTCTTAGCTTTCTTAGGGTTTTTAATGCTGCGAACCATTGCCAATTGAAGTGGTTGATGAAGAAGAAGCTGAACGGAGAGGGTTTATCTGTCCAAGTAACAACTCAGGGTTTTTAATTTATATACTTCACACCATTTTTTATTATTTGCAATATTGCCTAATTTTTATAAGGAATTAAAAAAGTACCCCAAGACATTTTTGATTTGCACAAAGATAAAACAGTGCCAAGTTTAGTGGAGAGGAGACGGAGAAATAAAAAAATTTAACTCATTTTTGTACGATTTTATATTATTAATATTAATTTAATAATAATGATAGTTTGTGTTAATCATTAATTAATGCCGTTGATTATTTATAATTTATCTCGATTAGTATATTAATTAATGAGTGACACATAATTGTAAAAAAAATAATGTTAACTTTATCCTATAATTTTGTTTTTTAATTCTTAACTTATCGTGTTAATCATTAATTAATACAATTAATATAATAAATCATCAATGATTAAAATAAAACATTAATTGCACAAATTAATGATTGTTATATCATATAAAAATTATAAAGTAAACATAACGTTACTCTTAGTTTAATAGATTGAAAGTGGAAGATATTACATAGTTACAAAAATATAAAAGAATTACGAGTATCTTTATATTATTAATCACAGTCGATAAATTTACGTAATGACAGAATGATATCGGAGAATATAAAATGCGAGGTAGTGTAATTTGACCTAGATATTAGGTTTAATATAAATTAAATCAATTTCTATGACCCTTGCCTATTTTTAATTATAATTGGTTTTTTAAAAACACATTTTTAAAGCAGAAAACTATTTTGGAAAACCATTTAGTACATAGAAATTCCATTTCCTGGGCAAGCATTTTTCATAGGATTTCATATTTATTCCAGGGCGATCATGTGCTTTTGAAAAGAATAATTCTATATTTGTTTTCTTATTCTATCTTTTTAAAATATTCGCTAACGTGTCAAACAATGATTGATGTAATTAATATAATAAATTAATTATTTATAATTTATTACATTAATTACATATTAATTGTATTAATCATTGTTTGACACGTCAGCAAATATTTTAAGAAGATAGAATTTTAAGACATACGATTTTTGCTTATTTCTGTCAGGAAAACTATTTATCAGCTGATAATTTGTTGATTTGACCAAAGAAAATGTAGTGGTCAAACGAAAGTTGATTGTAATAATCGTGAATTTTTACATATAGGGAAAGCGAAATGGGAAAAAAAAAACAAAAAAACTTTCCAACTTGAACCTTGTGTCACATTTGGTGGCCATGAACAGCTCCTTCCCTCACTGTCGAAGATTCGTAGTTCTTACGACCACCCGATTGTTCCTGAAAATCGACCAATAAGCATTCATATAGAGAAGATTCATAGAAAAAGATGGGAGTCCAATCTACTTTCCGATCGAATATATGCAATCGTTGGAAATGGTTTAGAATTTCTGTGACTGGATTCTCTCAAAAACTAATAAATAACAAGGACAGTTTTGAAACTAAGGGTTTGTGAAACGTCCCGAGTTTTCTAAACCCGGTCTGTTACTCAAAAACCCGAACATAACTAAGAAAATTTCGGACCAAATTTAAAACTTCGTTTGAAAGTCAAATTTAAACGTTTGTTAAAAACATAAAAACTTGCAGCGGAAAATCTTTGAGCAAAGCAAAGTTAAGCAAAACTATAAAATAGTATTTGAATAATCAATAAAAATATTAAGAAAATAATTCGGCCGGAAGAGATGAAGGCTTAGGCGTGAAACACTTAAAGTTTATAAAAGTCAAACACATCATCCGCTGAACGAAGTCAACAAAAGGGCAGAAACAAACCGAAGGCTTCCACCGATGATGCCAGCCGGATGATTCATTCACCAAGCCTCTGCCGACCACAAGACGACAAATCTTTTACTCTCATCTTCCGGTAGAACAAGCTACATATACCGATCACTAAACGACAAAACTTCTACTACATCATCCGATAGGTTTAATACACGACATCCACCGATCGCTAACGACAAAACTTCTACTACATCATCTGATAAGTTTAATACACGACATCCATCGATCGCTAACGACAAATTTTCTACTTATATCTTCCGATGGCTTCCTCTGAAAACATTATCCGATGACTTTACTGAAGACATCATCCGATGGCTTTACTGAAAACATCTTCCGATAGACAACAGAACAACAACTCAACATCTACCGATAGAGAACAGAGCGACATTTCAACTACTCCTTGTTATACAAACACAAATCTACTACAGAAAGGAATTTCCTTACTTCGCTAAAACAATTCAGAAACAATTCAAACCAATGCATTACTCAAAATCCAGTAAGAACCAACATTAAAACTCAACAGAATACTATTATCTGAAAAATCTCAAAACGTATTCAAAATATTGAAACTACTACTGTCATGAACGCTCAACATACTTAAATTGAAACATTGTCAACTAAACCTTCACACCAACTGACATCAGTTAAACCGCCCCATCAACTGCCAGATTGTTACATAGATGCACTCCTCCAACCAGTCTAGTCCTCAGCAAACTCAGTAAACACAACTGCTATCACTTCTTCACCTACATCACAAAACTCATCTATTAGCCTAAAGCTAAGTAAGTAAAGCAATAATGTAATGTAATGTTGAAACATAAATTTCTAAATATTAGGGGTGGGCAAGACCGGACCGCGGACCGAGAACCGGACCGGACCGCAGGTGTTGGTCCGATTTTGGGTGGTCCTTGACTGTTCTTGGTCCGGGACTGGTCCTCAAAGAAAAAATCTCATGGGCAATGGTCCGGTCCACGGTCCATAGTCCAAAATTCCCGAAAGACCGGATCGGACCAAGAACCCAATAGTTTTTATGTTATGATAGTTGGATATATTTTAGATGTTGAATTTAATTTATCTTATGAGATTTTATTTTAAGCATAGATTATTAAATTTAATTTGTTAGATTTAATTTGTTAGTTTAATATACGTTGCTTTCATTTTTTATTCTTTCGATTAAAAGTACAAGTAAAAATATGTATGCTGAGTTTATTGGAAAAATTTATATGCAATTTCAGAATTTTTTGTTTTTTTGTTTTTTTATTTTTTTAAAAAAATATATTCAACATTACAATGGGAGAAACCGGGACCGGACCAAATTTTTTGGTCTGGTCCGGTCTGGTCCCGATCCTTGCACGGTCCAGTACTGGGATTCAGGATAAAATTCTCAAATCCCATGGTTCGGTCCAATTCCGGCTCAAGACCGGACCGGATCGGACCATGCCCACCCCTACTAAATATGCAGTTTCTACTTTCTCATCTCAGTTGCATATGCATCGTTTCTGATCTGATCCCCCTGTGAAATTAGGAGTTGGATCACTTCTCCCAAAGTATAAATATCCACTGACTCATTAAGAGGCGAATTAATTCTCTTAACAGTAAATCTGATTCACATAGCTGTTTCTGATCCCCCTGTTCGATGGGAAGCAGATCAAATTTTCCAAAGTCTAAATGTCCACTGTCTCATTAAGGGGCGGATTATTTCTCTTAACAGTAAATTTGATTCACATAGCTGTTTCATTATGTTCATTCCTTACCATGCCAACATGCATTCAAATTCATTTTCGTATACTTTTAAAATATGATGCATGACATACAGACACATTCAAGTAAACAAAATCCTAATGTTTTGTGATGTAGTCCCGAAGGCACATGCATACTTCACTTACCTGGCTTCCTGGACAAGCTCGATTGTAAATTTCTTCGGGTTTTGCTCAAACCTAAACCATAGACAAAGCATACATTAAACTTTCATTAAACTTCATTCTAAACCATTTAAAAATCTAAGGGAACTAGTTTGGGAGCTCAGTTCATAGTGTATTCTCGGTTCACCACAAAACCGAGACTAACTCGCACCTACAGCATTTCTCAAAACTCATATTCTTCCGTAAGCAAACCAACAAATGTATACTCTATAACCATCCTAAATCATCAGCAAGAAGAAAGATCGAGGGGAAACTCACCTAGACTAGACTGGAGAAATCGGAAGGAAAATCTCTTAGAGCACTCAGCTGAAACGAGAGTTGAAAGGGAAATAGAAAACAGTAGCGGCTACTGTGCATTAATCACAAATTCACTTCCCTTAAATAGGTTATCCACTATTAAATCCCCAAATTACAATTTTGCCCTAACCTAGTTATTGATTAACCAAACCACTAATTTCCCCAAATTTCAACCCTAAAATGTACATCACACATTGGTAAAATAATTCGATTAAAACGGAACCGGGTGTTACAGTTTGTGAGATCGAGGATAGTATATGTGGAGTTGAGAAACAAAAATACTGTCTAGAAAAAACAAAAAACTGTTTCCAAAAACAAAGTTGGGTATGTTACTTCTAAATGTTTTCTGTTTTCAAAAGCACTCGAAGCATGAAAATCAAAGAATCTAGGAAGCCGAAAACAGTAAAAACAATTGACGAAAAAGCAGAAATGCGGTGCGTAGAAGAAAGGCAAGCCATACCTCTTTTTCCTCAGTCTAGTGAACAGCACTAGCGTTCCGAACCCAACCATGATTGCAATATTTAAAGGCTGAAAGAATAGCATAAATAACAGAAAAATAAGAACTGGACAAAGATAACAGTTATCTAAATCTGTTTCAAAATTTTTTTTTAAGAGAACAATTTTACAAAAATCAGCAAGTTCATTGAAAAGAGTGAAGAGTGTTTTTAAAAAAAAAAATTATGAAAACATTTCTTTTCTTCTTTTTTTTTTTTTTTTACAATCTAAAATTTAGAACATCTGCCAGACATACCATAAACAACTGTTTCTGTCAATTCAGCTCATTAGATTTCTGATTGCTGGATAGGAATACATTTCTAAGCATTTTCAGAATTGTTCTCTATTTTAGTCCTTTTCTCATTGAATGGATATAACAAAGTCCTACCAATTAAATTTCTTTGATTTTGGAATTTCTTATTATCCCTTTCCTTGAACATCCAACATTTTTAAATTTTAATAAGGTATACTTTTCATTAAAAAAAAATCAATTTTGAGATAAAACATGTTTGGACAAACGAATAAGCAATTGGACATAACCTGTCTGAGTCGACCTTCAGAAGTTTCAGCTCCTTTTGAAATAAGAGGCTTTGATTTTCTGTTTTCTGGGTGAGTTTCTGTACCCTCAAACACTCCCGACCCGGAGCCACCTCTATGCTGAAACAGAAAGTTGACAAGCCAAGGTAAAATCAACATTAAGCATACATGGTAGAGATTTGTAAATCCTATAAGATAACGTTGTTCTAATTTCAACCAGTTGCGTTCAAATGGTGAATCCTACAACTAGTTCACAAGTCAATTTTCTTAGATATGACTCAAACTTATTGGTCAGCTTACTTGCGGTATGTGCCATATATTATAAGTATCATCATTTACACCCATTAAAGTGGTTAAATGCATTTAAGTAATTAGGTTTAGAGTAAATAAGATAGTATGGGTTGGGCCCATTGGGTCCAAGACATGTGTAAAGACAAACTTGTATTTACTTTATTTTGTAATGGTTAGAATGATAATTAAGCTATTAAGAAATATGAAGGGTTATGGTCCACATTTCAAAAGTCACTTCTTATTTCTCTCTTGGCATATCATCAACCAATTAAAGAACGAGATTTCGATATACTAAGACAGACTTGTAGACCTTAGTACTCAACTTGAATTTTTACTTTTCACGGATATAGATTCAGGTATGCTCTCTATATCTATCAATATCTTAATATGGAAGTCGGCGCTCTCTATATCTATCGATATCTTAATATGGAAGTCGGTTTTGGGTATGTTTCTTAAGTTTTATGGAAGTAAGTTTGGAAAATATTTCCTAGGTTACTTAAGAATTGCGGATCTAACAAAAAGTTCAACAAAAATTAAAGTAACTAAATGTCCATCTAAAATCTGAAGGTACCTCTTCCATGGAGTTTCCCATCTCCTCCTGATAAAATGATGAACTTCCACTAGCACCGCCCATTAAATCTGCCAATGTTTTGCCACCACTTGTTACGCATATTTTTGTTGCATCATCTGGAAATATCCAAATATTGGATCTCTCTGAGAAGTGTTGCTCTTCCTTTGAAACTCCCGGCTTACTTATCTCTACAAAATTTTTAGAGGGTGTTTTTCTTGTACTCTCCATTTCAACTGGATTGTCAACCAGATTTGCAAGTCGAGTTTTTCCTAGCTGCTCAGCAGCCACTCTCTCTGAAACAGAAACAGCCTCTACCTCCATTATAGAGGTTTCAATATACTCCAGAGGTTCAATCTCATTCTTCATACAGACTTCTTTTGATTGATCTTTTATATGTGCTTCAGTAGACCGATTCTCTGCCTTTTCATCTCGTGGCTTATCTATTGCATATACTTCTTTTGGTTGATCTATTGAATATTCAATTTTTTCTTCTAGAGCTGTTGCCTTCGACTTTTGCAACAATCTGTCCCTCGATAATTTAGTTCTTTCTGGCGATTCAAGTACATTAATTTTCTCATCTCTTTTCTTTATATCTTCCCTGACTTCTTTTGATTGATCCTTTATAAATTCTTCAGCAGGTCGACTCTCTGCCTTTTCATCTGGTGGCTTATCCGTTGCATAAACTTCTTTTGGTCGATCCATTGAATCTTCAATTTTTTCTCCTATAGCTGTTGCCTTCAACTTTTGCAACAATGTGTCCCCCAACAATTCAGTTCTTTTAAAAGATTCAGTCAACCTAATTTTCTGATCTCTTTTCTTTATCTCTTCCTCGTCATCTTTCGGATCCTCAAAATTTAAGGCTTCTGTATCACTTGCAGATGATGAAGGCTTAGTTTTCTCCTTCTTGGGCTTCATCAATTGATCCTCTTTCAAAGATTTTTGTTCATTAACTGCGTTAGAATGAGTTTCCATCAACGGAAGAGTGATCTGAGGTCTCATATCCTGTTTAAATCATGCATTGATCAGAATATAAGAAAGCAAATAAGCAATCTGCTTATGTACATTGTGAATATACCTGTGCTTGGCTACCTTCAAAGGCAGTATTCATTTGCATTACAGTGATTGGTGTTTTCTCCAAAGGTGTCCCACTTTCAGCTCTATGAACTCTTTCTTCATCTGCATTAGGAGAAATAGAGGCTTCTATACCATAAGCAACAGTGGATTCTGAAGGTTGTATATTTTCTTCTGAAGAAATGGTTTGTACAGGAATTTTATCAACTGCGGCAGTAACACTCTTCTGAGCTAATTGCTCATTACTTGATTGGCAGTCGACCTCTGGCAAAACATCAGGAGATTGAAAAGGTGGGGCTTCAGAAAGAGCAATCAATCCTGAAGGTTTCAAAAGGTTGGTATTTTCTTCTAAAGAAACACGTGGTAAAGGAACATTATCGTCAAGAGAATGTGAATCAATTATCGGATCTGTTTTCTCTTGAATTGATTCTGATCGATGGATATTGATCTCTGGCAACACAGGAGCTGTCGATGAACTATCTTTTTCTCTATCTGCATCATTCTAGAACAGTTGAAACAACCATTAATAAAAAACTTCTGAAAAAAGACCAAGTTACATCAAATAGTTGCAGTTCAAAGTTATCCTTAACTGGTGTTTGTCGAATTTGATCAAATTCTGTTTTTCCATCTTTGCTGCTCAGCTCTCTGACTTGAAGAAGGTATTTTTGCGAAACTTCTGAAGACGGAGCACTCAGAACATCAAAAAAGCCTTTCAGAAAGTACCAATGCAAGACTACACAGACAACTCGAATTTTTTAACTCTCTTTCTATTAGTTTTCCCTTTTCTACTTTTTTTTTTCTGATTCATAGAGTAAGGTCAGACCTGAGAGCTCGGGATTGAGGTTGAGTGAGGCATTGTTGCTCCTAGCCATTGTTGTATCTCCCATGCTTTGAAAATTTATACTGTGATACTCCTCTTGTTTCTTTTTCATAGCAGATTGTCTCTGGATGTGAACTTTAAAGATAAGCCAAATGACAATAAAAATAAAGGATAGACTTCAATTTTAAGTCGTTTACAAGTTAAACCTTGAACTATTTTTTGTTTTAAAAACGAAGCCTCATTCTTTCAGCTGTCAGTAATTTGGACATTGTCGTCAATTTATTCGTTAAATCCAACATATGTATACCATGTTTTTTGTTTAATGAGGTGTTTTAACCCGATTTATACTCCTTTCAGCGATTTCTAACCCAATCTCTTAGTTTATCGCATGATCGACATTGTTCGAAATTGCTGGAAAGAAAACAGACATAATTCGAAAATCATGTTAGAAAATCGTCATAGAAGTTAGAAATCGGATTAAAATATCTCACTAAATAGAAAACGTGGTATACATGTGATGAATGTAATAGATGAATTGACGACAATATTCAAATTGTTGATAGCTGAAAAGTGAATGTTCTATTTGTTAAAAAATAATAATTAAGTCTAATCTATAAATGGTATCAATTGCATTTTACCAAGACATCAATATACCATATAAGTGAGAATTTGCCGCGTTAGATAAGTAGAGCTCAAAATAATTACTCTTTGAACAATTGGATTGAACAATTCAAGGCCAATTACAGAAGTGGAGAGTAGCTAAATTTAGCTGAAATATAAGATGCAGTATTCCAAAGCCTGTTCTGTGAATAGAAAAACAAGTAACTATGAACAAGAAAAAACATCTAAACTTGCAAGAAATAACAAGTTTTCTGATGTTTAAAAACTCTTGTTTCCTTTTTTGTTCTGCTTTTAAAATCAGTTTGTAAGTATTGGAAGAAGTACCATCGTTCTAATTCTATCCCGCTCGTCTTGATTGAGCGAAAACTGCAGCTGTAGATGAACTCGTCCTCCACCTCCTGCAAGAGGAAAATGATCATCCCAAAAGCCTTTCTCTACTATTGATTTGGCCTGAATGTCTGTCCTACAACAAATTAAATCTCATCAGCGCCATTGCTATATAAATCATTACCACATGAAACCAAATGCAAAAACAAAATATATATTCATGGATGGACCTGCACGAGAAATCTCATTTCCCTCAACATTGTTAACTGTTATTACCAAAACATCACGAAGAGACGTCAATGAACTGCATAAATTGGGGTGTCAATGAAGAAATGGGAAAAAGCTTAAACGAAAGAGAAAGCAATAAAGGCATGAAATAAGTGTAGAATGAGGTAAAATTACAAGGCGAAGTCCCCCTTATCCCATGTTTGGTACTGTTTTTTCCCCATAGAAACTGCATTGCGCCATTAAAATGTTTAAGAGAAAAGGGAAGACACATTTGCGGAGAGAGCTAGACATCAATACAAATGATAGTCCACTACCTGTTACAGATATCGACGAAGATGAAGAAGAAGGAAGATCCATAAACCCAAGAACTGAAAACGCAGTAAAAATCAACAAAACATCAACGCAAGCACAGACACCGCGATAAACTTCGGAAATGAAAATTTAAATACCTGAAACTTTGATAGTTCCAGGCATGGCGGAAGAAAAACTGGCGAGGAAAGGCGATTAAATCAGAAAATAAGTAGACAGCAAACCGAAGATATTGATTTAAGGAAATGTTTACGTAGGTAGTGCGAATTGAGAGATAGCTGATAGCTGGGAAAGAGAGTCGAGAGAAATGAGGAATGGATAGAGGAGAGTGGATGAGGTGAGACGAGGAAATGGCGAGTAGGGTCCACTCGAGCTCCATTGGAGGAGATAACCACCCCACAAGCTCGAGTCTCCATTTTTGTCTGGCTTTTCCCAGCGTCAACTGTTAGTCTGACAGAGAAAGATGGTAAGAAAAAGCCCCGCCCGATTCAAACGTGGTTGCCCGACCCGAAATTCCAATGCAGAGTTGGGCTTTTGAGAGAGAAAAGTTTGGATTTCTGTTCAGCCTAATACTACAAGCCCATAAAGAACATGCGGACCGTGCTACAAAGCCCTGTGGAACAAGTTGAACCTCGAGGCAAAGATTTTGTAAAGAGAGTCACGACAATTAAAGAAAAATAACGAGTTTGCAGGCCAGCCCACAAGTGTCTAGAAAGTCGGTCGGGTAAGTCCATCGTTTTAAAAATGGAAGGTCGGTTAGGCCACACCTGATCCTTGTGTCATCGGACCGGGTTAGCTGACCCAATCTGTTGATGAGGCTTAGCGTGATCTAGTCTGATTATTCGTTCCGGGTCAAATATATTAGGTTCTAAGGTTTTTTTGAGAAACTGCAATAAATGGAAGCATTAACACCAGTTGTACACGAGGGAGAGGTCTTTACAATGTCAGTGATGCATTGAGACAGACACAGCAGAGGCCAGTATGGTCTCTGAACTTAGTGGGGGTGGGTTTGGCTCAAAAATTTGATCTCATAAATCGCCAGGGTTCTTTCTTCCTAGTGCTTCCCACCTTGCTTTTGGTCCCCCTTCTTTTGTCTCCTCTTTTCTTTCTGCCATTTTTATTTCCCATCTTCAATTCTTGATTTAACCTTTCATTCCTGCTTTTTCTTCGCAGTTCGTATCAAATCATTTCATTGACCGATATCATACTTTACAGCTTAGCTATTGCGCGGTGGAGAGTACGAGAAAGACTCATCATCGACCAAGTTTCGTTAGTGAAAGTTTAAGATCAGTTCAGTGATGTCACACAAGGATCCTTGTGTGACACCGATTTTAAAGTAACGATGAACGATATAAAAAGTGCGGAAATAAATGACACAAGAGGTTGGTAACGCAGTTCGGCAACCAGCCTACGTCTGCGGGGCCACGCCCAGATATAAAAACTTTTCCTTGAGTTAACAAAGTTACAAGAAAAACTCGGACTTATACAAATAAAGACTCCCTCTTATCTTTGTCGCCGCCTCTAGCTAACTTCCCCAACGAAACAGTTTTTGCGAGATCCCCTCGACTTTAGAACGACCTCTCCCGAGATCTAGATAACAACAAGCTCCCCTCGTTGTTGGTTCCTCCCGAAACCCGTGTTATGGCAAGATCCCCTCGCCCACGATCACGAACGACAAGCTCCCCTTGTCTAAGAAACAGAACTCCTCACGAGTTCGGATGTTGTCTCCTCCCGAGACAGAGCTTCAATGAAGAACAAAGAATATTGCCTCCTGGGACACCTCCTGGAACACCAGATCGAAGTCTTCGGATGCAACACACAGCACACTCAATAAACAATGAAATCCACAGATTAGGTCGAGTGTGCAAAACAATCACCAACCCATACGCAGAAACATAGGGCGTGAAAGAAAAACGACGGCTTGGAAAAACGAAGAAAATCTTCTCTCGTGTAAAATCAATACTCCGTCGTCTGCTGAAGAACAATCACCGACGACTCACAGTAGGCGTGAATGAAATGATCAACTATTGCAGAATACACGCAAACGTCGGTATAGAATAAAATCGCCCGGAAGAATAAAAAACTTTTCGCTCTTAATAATAATGGCTTCAGCAGCCTTCTTCAGAAAAACGAAGGCTTTAAATAATATTGGTAACTTCCATATTTTTAATTCATTCAGTTACCAAATCGGATTTACCGCCGCATGGAATAAGGAAACACAATCTTAACAAATTCGGTTATGTGACACCTCATGTGACACTTTAGGAAAATTTCCATAACAGCTCAGATATTCGCCCAAAAATTCAGGAAAGCATCCCATAAATCATGGGAACTTAGAGCCCAGCAAATCTTACTAAATCTATAGCAAATCGGCTTTCCAAATAAAACTTTTCCAAAAACCAAGTGCATATACCTTATTCAATATCTTTCCAAATAATGTTGTTTCCTTATTTTTCTCTTCCATAGAATCTTTATGAATGTTGACCAGACGCCATTCAATAAACAGAATCAGCTATTGCTTGCTCACCAAGAATAAAATCATCAAATTAAGAAATAGTGAAATTGATATATTTTCTTCATAAATATGAATATATTTTGCCAAAAACATAATTGCCAACATATGCAAATATTTTGCATTTACAGTTAGTTTTCTTAATTTCGATGGCAACAAGAGTTTAACTCTGATAGTAAATGTATAAATTATCAAATTATTTTTAATATGTTAACTTAAGTTTGGAGTTATTGGTAATTTATTATGGTATCAGAATTATGTCCTAAGTTTACTTCACGTGTAAGGACCACATAAAAGAAATTATCAAAATTATTGACAAAAAAACCAAGGTCGAAACTCGATATTTACTTGATTTACGAAAAGGTAGGCTAGAATTAGTAGTAGTTCTCATAAAACTCACTCAAATTCAAGTTCCTCCTCTTCTATTTCATGTTTTCTTTCTTGGGAAGTGATAGACAGTTGGATTAAAGCATAAAATTCATTTTTGAGGTATCTTTAGCTTGGGAATTTCCGCCATTAATGGCAGTACATCTTGCGTTGGAGCTTTCTTTATTCATGCATAGAGGAAGCCCCACCTAGACCATAAAGATTTGTTCTATGGTGCAAGTTCATTCACTGATTTAACGTTGTCAATTGGATCTTTCAGTAGCAGACAAGTAGAAAAAGCTGATCTTTGTGAATTATTGCTAAGAACCAATTAAAAATCTTGGCTGCATTTTCATCCGCGAAGATCCTGCTTTATGGAAAACAAAAATTATGATACTTCGAGACACATTTATTATTGATATAAAGTAAAGTCTTAATGTGAGAGCCAGGTTGGCTATAGTATCTTTTACGGATTTTAGTTATTCTTTAAAGTTCGATAACTTGAATTCTTTTTTAGATGTATATCATCCCAAATTCCAAGAATTACTATAAAATTGTCCACTTTATTGTACCTAGGTTTGTAAGATTTTGTTATTAAGTTTTTTCTTAAAATGTTTTGTCGAGATGAAAAAAACCGTTTATCCCAAAACCACAATAATTTAATGTGGGATAGTGATCTCACTTGAGTCCTAATAAAGCTCTCACAAAGATGTGTCATCACAACGTTTACTCGAAAAATCCGCATCATAAATTTCTTTTATAAAATTCATGTGAAAGTGAAGACCATTAGAGTTCAATGACTCAATTCTTTTTGAGTCAAACTGGTGAACCTGCATTACTAATCTCTTTTAGGGTTTTACTTTCTCTTCTATATATATTAGATTCAGTAGCAAAACTTGTAATTGTATTTTAATATTCACAATTGATCTTCTTCATTGTTTGTGATTTTTTTTTCAAAACAAATTCTCCAATAAATCTCCATGTTTAGTTTCATTTTTCTTTCTTATTCGTGTTTGATTTATGATAATTGGTGTCATAAACTCGTGAATTCATCGAAAGTGTTAATGTTATTCGTCACAAATTCAAATTACCGGTACCTAGAAGAACATGTGCTATCATAGGCCATCTAGATTCCATTACACAGATTTTAAGACAATGTTGAATGTTTGTTCTTTTAATTAAAGGGTGCTTCCTATTATCACAAACACTTTTGTAAAAGCTAAAAAATAAAAACAATAAAAAAGAAAAAGTGATGTCATTCTCTCTTTTATTCCTCCCTTTAACATAAATTAGACAGCTTCATTAAACTTCTCATCTAAGATTTGTCAAAAAGCTGGTTTGGTCGTTTCCTCAGAGAACTTAAAAAGATAAAACAAAATAAACAATATCCAAAGGTGGAGTTGGAAAAATAGTATTTTGAAGTCAAAGTTTTATTCTTTGGAATATAGTATGATGAAATGTTTAATCTTACTATATGATAAAGTTTTTAATTTAAAAACATTATTAGTTAACACTTTAAAATTAAATTTTAACATAAGAAATTGTCTCGTGTCACATTTTCACGATCCACAAATGGGTCGTGAAGAAAACAAAGAACAATCTGACTCTTATTAATCAATCTTAGAGAATTGTTTATTTTCGGATTATTACTCATTTTATGTCTTTGAATTTCTATCAAAATTAGTAAATATTAATCCAACTTAAAAATGATTATAACTTAAGATGTAGTTATTAGGTGACCAAAAGAAAGAAAAGTGCAATTATATGAATGTGAAGCGTAAATCCAAACAACATGATCACAGCATCTTCAAGATTTTCTGATGTAACGTGTTGGGTTCTACCTGCCACACGATCTGTGCACGTGTCGTCAATTCAATGGTCCCTACTACAAATGAAATGACTATAACCCTTCAGTCCAAATCTAAGAGATGATCAAAGAACAAGAATGAAGTTCAAATGACATGGATGTGTAATGTCTTTTGATCAGCTTTTTGGTTGCTCAAATTTGTCTTGATTTGTGATTAGAAGTCTGATTAGAAAAACTACAAAACATCCTATTTTTGTCTTAAAAATAGACACTAGACACTAGTACCTTAGTAATTTCTTTACCTAGTAGATCTTAAAATTGCATGTTACCAGAAAAACCTTGGTATTAAAAATCAATTAAATGTATCATATATGTGGTGTGTGACATGTGGAGTCTTGGTTAGCTCACCGTCTCAATGCATATGAGAGGACGTGCATAATGTCACATCGTTTAGGAAAGTGAAAAATAAATTGTTTATAAAAAGAACTCTCATTTCTATATAGCATAACATGTTTTGGTCAAATCTCAATAACAAAATCTTGTGAGATTCGGCCAAAAACAAACGATATTATATTAGGAGTGTAACGACCCTTTTTCCCAGTAAGATATTGTTTGTTCTGGGAATTGGGTCGTAACCCAATATTCTCCCTTCACGGATTTGTTTGGCGAGGACTTCCCAGTCGGTCACCCAACATGGTACTGCTGTTACCGGAGCACTTTTAACTTCGAAGTTCTTATGGGATCAGATGTCATTTGTGCTCTAAAACGCGTCTTACTATATTTGGAGAGTTTTCTTATATATATTTCATTTTCATATACCACCTCAAGCAATGTGGGATTGTGATAACTCTCTTTTTACGACCCAAAATTTGCATATGTTAGATTCAATAAAATAATCAGAGTAATTGAATCTAGAATAAATTCACAAATCTGAAAAGAGCGAGAGCCCAGTTCTTGATCGATACGTCAGAAATTCTACAAGCAAATCGTTAAAGTAAGAAGGACATACCCGGATCCATTGATTGAATGCAAAATACCGTAGATCGGGTACGTAGATCTTCCGATTCGTCAATCGCCCTCTCTAAAGTCTCTCTAGAAAGATGGAGGTTCTAAGAGGCAAAGGGTTCAATTGAGAATTGGGGACCATAACCCTATATTAAACCTAATTGGGTAATTTACCAGTTTGCCCATCACAAATTGGTAAATTACCCCTGGTGTCTCTACACATTATAATATATCCATATTATATTTACTATACTCTAAAGTCCATTGAAACTATATTAAATCACTTAAATATGGACTTAAACTCGATGATAACATAATGTATAATTTATAGTTTAACAATTTAGATCCAACTAGAATTATAAATCCTTATAATTCTAACAGCCTATACTCGAGTCTAGGATTTGCTTACACTCGGCTTAGGTCCCGAGGTTTGCCCCGCAGTCGTACTCATACGTTCATATTCGGGTCATCACAAGGAGGACAGTAGAGTCAACAATGGTAACAAAGACAAAGGTTAATCGAAAGTGTGGCCGACGTCATTATCGGGCCACCAATGGAAGAATATTGTGGCAACCTATTTCGCGAAGGCAATAATGATCCAAAATTATGTTGATGTGGGACCTAAACACATACGAGTTGGGTCCACAATCTCACATTACTTAGGAGAGTTAAAAGTGAATGATTTATAAAGAGAAGTCTCCTCCCTACCTAGTTTAATGCGTTTTGAAGAAACCTCAAAAACAAACTTTACAAGTTTCACCCCAAAACGGATAATATTATAATAGGAGGATTGGAGACTCAACACTTAATCTCACTTGTACAATATTGTCTGCTTTGGATTTACACCTATACGACTTTATTCTTGAGTTTTACTTTAAAAATTTTATATTGGTTGATATGAATCAAGCACATTATCACTCCCAAACGTTGGTGTATACCTTTATCATGAACTAGATCATCACAATTAATCAATTTTAGGTCATCATTGCATTCACAAGGTCAGTTGCCAATTTCTTCTATTATTGAGAGGTTGTTGTCCCCGTTGACCACACTTTAGGTTGAATCTAGTTCTGATATCATTTGTGAAGTCTCAGTCTCGTTAGTACAATATTATCTGATTTGAGTTTAGGTCTGCACGACTTTTTTCTTAAATTTTACCTTAAAATGTGTTTTATTAGGTTGAGAGAATAACTCTATTTATGAATTATTTAACACTACTACTTCCAAACTACGTGAGATTGTGAATTTCATTAGTCTCAGCTGAACCCTCACAATTATCTAATATTGGACTATTATTTTCTTCTATGTAACTAATCCTAAAAACAAAAAATTGTAGTAGATTACAGAGTAGACCCTTGAACTAAGTAATTCTAATCAGTAAAAAAAGGCAATTAAGGATGATGATTAAGGGGATTAATAAAGCAATTAACAAAGGATGTAGGGTGAGGCCAGGGCAGTGGGTGGAGTGGGGGTGGAAATGGAGATTCTCACTTGTAGTTTATGATTTAGACAAAGAAGCCGATGACAGACTAGCCTGCGATGATCACAATCATCAAATGGTGATTGAGGCAACCAAAGAAAAAACAAGAGACAGCAGGTGGGCCCATTCCTTTGTCTTTCGGGGTGGATGCCCTGCAATAATGAACTCTTTCTCCCTCACTATGACCTTACTGATTTGACTCTACTCTTCACTTGTTTCCAACTTTCCATGAACAAACAAAACTTGAAAACGATCTTTGTTTAAGTCCTGAAAAATGAGAAAAATTACTGCAAAAATGTTGAAATATTTTACCATGTGGAAGCCTTCCATAGTGTTTGAAACATTTTGTTTCATGATGACCTATAATTTTAAGGAGAGGATAATGAGCCGATGTGTAATTCTAAATAAAGAAAATGCTAGATGGATGATCAATAAATATTAGAATATTAAAAAAAAATTATTGTACAAATATAAAACAGTGGCAATTCGGCCTGTGAAGTCAAGGGCGAACCTAAATTCTGTTGATTGTAAGGATCCAAGTCATATCAGTGAAGGTGCACAATTTCACTTCGCTATAAAGAATGAAAATTAAGTGATTTATGAGTAGAGTTCTCATTTTTACTTAATACAACGTGTTTTGAGTTAACTTAAAAAAAAATATATCAGGATTCCGATACAAAGTAAATAATATTGTACTGAAAATATTAGAAGAGTCTACAAAATCTAAGTCATGTGTTTGATTGAAATTTTACTATATATATTATTTAATAAAGGAATAAAATAATATCCATATGTATAACGGTATAAAAAATATAATTATCTCTTTTATTATACTTGGAACGTCGAGTGCTAGTTAATTTTTAGATTATCACACAATATTATGATAGATGAGTCATAGAGAGAGAGCGAGAGGCAGAGAGGATCTATTCTGAGCTGCAATCTAAAGGTACCAAGTGGGTAGGGCAGATGTGTTGTCTACTAAGAGCTAAGTGTTGGAGTCAGCGTCAGCCACATCTATCACGTATCCATGCATGGATTGGGACCCATCTTTTACGTGGGCTCCATCTGCAGGACAGATCAGACCAATCAGACGGGCATCATCATCATCGTCTGATCTAGTGTCTCATAATGGAGGACACTATGGTTGTCACTGTGGTTGAAGCTCGATCGCCGGTGAAGATGTACTATAAGGGTGGGACTCTTATTCAAGGCTAACCCCAAAAGTCTATGTTTGTGGGAGAGGAACATACCCAGAGCTTGGACTGAGAAGATCGAAGAAGCTGGAAGTAGCCGGGTTTAACGGATTCTGTCCGTTGAACGAACAAATATTAATAAGAGAGAGAAGAACGCAAAATTAAGGATAAAATGCAATTAACGTCTCAATCTTAACGTCATTTACAATTGACACTTCAATTTTGTTTTAGAAGAAATTTTTTAATCCAAACATTACATCTAAATATTTTCTTAGTTTTTTCTCTCTTTTCTTTTAAATCTCTTACTAACTTGTCTCACTACTCACTTTCGAGAAACATAATTAAACACATTATACATAAAAATGAGAATAATTCATACAAATAAATGATCTCCGCGAGAAAATACTAAAAATGTCTAAACTTGATTGCAATTGTAGTGTTGAAGAAGCCTATTGGCTTCTCTAAGACCACTAAAATAAGCTCCATGAGTAGTTGAATAATGGGTTCGATGAGTTGCTTCTCCTGCAAACAAGATCTGAAGAGGACGAGACGTGGCAGAATCTTCACCGTTCATCTCAGGCACCGGATCTGCCATTTTGTCCAAATCATCGCCGCTTGATCCGACCGCAACGTAAGAGTATGATCCCAGAAACAGCGGATCCGTTCCCCATCTACTCGTCAAAACCTCGGCGAATTTCACCTCCTCGGGATTGAGATTCCCGTTCCTCGTCGGACGGGAATTCTGTTCCTTCCGGTTAGGTTTTGATAAAAAGGAAGAGACCGTCGTTGAAACTCCATTGATGATTTCTTCTTGGCTCAGTTTCTCGAGCTGGAGAGCTTCGTTTCCGGCGAACCAAGATAGTAAAACGCTTGAATTTTGATGGATCGGGCTTATACAAGCTGTTCTTCTCATCCACCATGGGATGTTTGTCTCTCTAAATTCAGATTCAGGGCGGTGGAAAGCCATGTGTAGGTTCGGAAACTTTTTCAGATTCGTTTCTTTCTCACCCAATCGCACAAAAAGCTTGTTGACGACGCCATAGCCGAGCTTCGAAATGGCTTCCGTTTTGAAAGAAGGCAATGGAGGGGAGAAAAAGCCAGAATCTTTCTGAATTCCAGCTTTTAAAACTCCTAATGACACGGTAATTATTACGTGATCGGCGGAGAGAGTTGACCCGTCGGAAAATTGGAGCTTCACCGGTCTGGAAAATGAGTTTTTTCCATGGATTCCGGCTGCCATTCGATTTTGCTGACCTTTTTCCGTAATTGAACTAAACCAGGAGGAAGAACGGAGGCTAGAGATTTAATTAATGTCGAGTAGCCTTTGGCTATGGTGATTTCTTCGCCGGGAAACATCCGGTACTCACTTTCTGCATTGTAATCCAGAGAGAAAAGGTCGCCGGCCGAGGTGTAAGTCCTCTGGATATTCTCATTCATGGCGAAAATGGCTTCTTCGAGCAACATTTCCTCCCAACCACCATAGCCGTTGAGCTCCTTTTGCTTATTCTTCCAAACCCAGTATAAATCAAGCCCTTTGCTGAGAAAAGAACCAACACTGACACTTTCGGAACAAATCTTCGAAGCTCCCTCTGCTATTTCAAAATAATCGACGTCTCCAATGGCGGAGGAGGCACCGTTAGATTCAATCTTCTTCCCTTGAGAGAAATTCATCAAATTTTTGAAAAGATTCGAAATGGGTTCGACTGTAGAAGAACTGAGCTCGAATCCACCTTCGGCTATGGTGGTTTGCTCGTCGGAAAACCCATCCATGCATTCCCATGGCTGCTCAGACTGAAGCGCCCGAATCTCCTCCGCCATTTTATAAAGTGGGCTACCACCAATTCCATGAATCCAAGTAGCTCCCATCTCGATTCTCTCTCCTCCAAACTCAGAAGTATTTATTCTTCCTCCGATCCTTTCTCCTCCTTCGACGACACAGAGCTCGAAAAGCTCTTTCGACCCAGTTGCAGTGAAGAGCTTGTTTGCGGCTATTAGGCCAGCCATTCCTGCTCCGACAATCACAATCCTCGGCATCTTTGCCGCCATTTTCGTTAGATTATTGAAAGAAAACAGCGGAATGAAATGAAGAAGGTAAGAGAGGTGAGTTGATAAGGAAATTTATATCGAGTGTGTGGTTTTTGGCTTCTTCAGAATATTTTACTTTTTCACTTTTTCCTTTTAATAAAAAAAGGGCTCTACTTTTCTTTGGAGCTCATTTTATGTACTAGACTTCATCTACTACGTCACTTAGTAAATTATATGCGACATTGTAGCATAGTAGATTTAATGGGTTATGGCAAGGTCGAGACAAAAAAGCAACACGAGATCTTCCTAAATTCTAAGTGTAATTTCCATTTTTTTGTCCTAGAAAGATGAATATTGTAGAATATTATTAGAATATGGACTTTGATATTGCTTATAACATTTCCATTTTCACTGCATAATATCATATTATTTACTTTGTGAATAAACTTGCAGAACTTTATTCTTGAGTTTTAACCAAAATGAAAACTCAAATGTTTTTTATTAGTTTGAGATGAGATATTACCTTATATATTATGTCTCAAGACTAGGCCCAAACAATGGGATATTCTTATACATTAGTTGATTGAGGGATACAAACGCTCACAATAATATGGTCCTGATGCGTTGATTAGGGTTCATTGGGATGATCATCATGAGATAATCATTCCTACAATCTGTTTTGGTGGATTAACTTGTTTTTATAATGACGTGATTTGCTGATGTATGATAGACTCTGCACAGCCTTTCTCTTATATTTTTTTACGTGCATTTATCTCTCTCTCTCTCTCATCACTAGATTTGGAGTGATACGGCGGACAATAATGCTATGTTAAAAGGAGCGACAGTGTCCTAAACGATCTTGCTCTATGTTTTGTATATATATTAGTGTAGTTTTTTAAATATATTTTTTTGTTTTATTTTTATAAGATTTTAGCTTTGCAGCCCCTCATGAATACTTCTTCTACTTGCTATGTATTAATAATAATATAATGACCAGCTTGAGTGTATTAGTATGACATCGTGGTTTGTCTTTTCATGCATCGGCATAATATGTGTCACAAATATGCGTACTCTGAAAATTCGACACAACGCTATGACGTTTTTTACAATTTTTTAAATGCCTTGGTGTTAGGCACTCGCACCATGACACCTTGTATGCTATCGATCTAGTTTTCACCAAAACATCATCATTCTCTGACTTGCTTTTTATCTGATTTTTTCAATATCAATCTATGTTGGACCCAAACCTACTAAACTTTAAACTCATTTATGTCCATCAATTTTTGACTGTTAGTCAATATTTCCATGGTTTCGATCTAAATTCTAAACCAGGTTTTCAACTTAAACTTTCAGAAAAAGGATTAAATATTAACTTACCCTTGTGGATCTTTTGATTTCCTCATTGCTAGCACCTTAAGATTGCAAATCCAACGTCACTTCAAGACAATTCTAAATATAAATCGCGAGTTCTCAGCTAAATGGAATTGTGTCCGACGAAGAGCACAAGGTAGAAGGAGAGAAGAAAACCTAAATGAAATTGTGTTTGACGAATAACAAAGGTACAAGGCTGAACCATGGATACCAACACAAGTGGAATTGTGCCATTTTCAATGGTATTTTTGATGCCAGGGTCTGTATTGCTCGCGATGCAACATGTAAGAGTCATATCTTCAAACACTTAGTTTAATATATCATTTGAAATGACTCTCTAAAGTTCAGGGTCCAATATATATTTTAGCATAAATAAGTAAATAATGACTTAAATTTTTCGTTGTGAACCATTAAATAAAAGAGGATTGGATCGAATCGTTTGTTTGTTAGCTGAGGATGTGACAATTAGATTAGATAGAATATATTGAGCCTTAAATATATAACAAGCATGGTGCATGATCACGTAGATGTTTAGACACTAGTGATGATTAATTATAGTAGCTTTTTCTACTTTATAATATGACTAAGAAAACATGGACTGAATCTTTCAATCAATATCTTTAGTCAAGATTTAGTTGGCTATTATTCTATTTCAAAAATCCAAATTAAATAATTTTTAAAGATAGAGCAGATTTCAAGTATCATAACTTGTCTATTTATAATATTAAATCTTCTTTAAAGATTTACATCAAACAAATCCAATTCCTCGCGGTCGAACGGTAAAATTAAAAGACTAATTGCGAAGAAACTTGATACAAAAAAGAGAAATAGGAAGGAAGAAAAAGGATAGACTTCATGATGTGTTTATGTAAAAACTCAAACTATATCAACAAGTATAGTATGCTCGGCTTTGTGCATAACTTCACATGACTTTGATCTAGGGTTTACCTCGAAAGCCTTTTACTAGTTGAAGGTAAAATCTTATATATGAACCATTTATCTTAATCATAGTCAGACGATACGAGGTTGTGCATCCTTCTTATATATGCTAGACTCGCATAGTTTTATCTAGTTTTGGATCATTATGTCCTAAAAGACTAAAACAGAATGAGTAGCTGTAACGACCCCTCATCCCAGCAAGATATTGTCCGCTCCGGGGATTGGGCCGCAGCCCAATATCCTCCCCTCACGGCTTTGTTTGGCGAGGACTTCCCAGTCGGTCACCCAACCTGGTACTACTCCCGCCGAAGCACGCTTAACTTCGGAGTTCTTATGGGATCCGTTGCCAATTGTGCTCCAAAACGCGTCTTGCTATATAGGGAGGGATCTCTTACATATGTTTCATTTCCACATACTTCCTCAAGCGCTGTGGGTTCGTAACGGCCCCTGCTTCAACGGGAGAACCCTCCGGCCCAGGTCAGCCTCAGGATCCGCGGAGCTTTACCCACCTCCGGCCCAGGTCAGCCCCAGGATCCGCGGAGAATGGGTGGTCCCAAACATGCGTTGAAAGACGGGTCGTCACAATCACCCCCCCTCGGGGGCCCAACGTCCTCGTTGGCCACAATTCCGGTTGGGTACAGGCTCTGATACCATTTGTAACGACCCCTCATCCCAGCAAGATATTGTCCGCTCCGGGGATTGGGCCGCAGCCCAATATCCTCCCCTCACGGCTTTGTTTGGCGAGGACTTCCCAGTCGGTCACCCAACCTGGTACTACTCCCGCCGAAGCACGCTTAACTTCGGAGTTCTTATGGGATCCGTTGCCAATTGTGCTCCAAAACGCGTCTTGCTATATAGGGAGGGATCTCTTACATATGTTTCATTTCCACATACTTCCCCAAGCGCTGTGGGTTCGTAACGGCCCCTGCTTCAACGGGAGAACCCTCCGGCCCAGGTCAGCCCCAGGATCCGCGGAGCTTTACCCACCTCCGGCCCAGGTCAGCCCCAGGATCCGCGGAGAATGGGTGGTCCCAAACATGCGTTGAAAGACGGGTCGTCACAGTAGCCATAGTCAGCTTCATTTGATGACCTAACGTTCTTGTCGAACACACTTTTAGTTGAGTTTTGACTCTAATAGCATTTGCAGAAACTCAAAGTTTGTACAACTTTGTTTTTTAGATTTACTCTAAAAGACTTTGTACTAGTTAAATATAAGATTCGATATATAAAGTACTCGCTTCAACTATACCTAAGTGATGTGAAATTGTGCACCCTCCTCTAAGTTAGATATTTGTAGTTTATACTAATTTCATGCTCATTATGGCTTAGAACAAGACAAGTCGCCATAATTTTTTTTTCTGATTTTCAAAAAATAAATCAAAAAAAAAATGATACAGATGAAGTTAATATATTAAAACTTTTTATTTCCATTTTTTATGTTTCATAAGAACATGTTTTTTTTTTATATTGGTATAACATATATTGAAATTTAGACCTACTTGTATACTTTAGCAACTTACCTTGGTTTAGCACACACGAGAAAATATAATGATATTCTTTCGATAAAAAAAGTGGTAAGGATTATAGGCAACACTATTTATGTCAATAAGATAAGATTCACTTTAAGTTGAAGTCTATATGAATTTGTTTATGAATTTTAACCCAAAATGAGTTTTATGTGTCAGACAGATACAACGTAACTACACTTTTTCAACTTCAGATAATATTGCTTGTTTTGACTGTGTGTCCTAGGCCTGTTTTGTTTTCTTCTATTTTTTTTTTTAAACACGAGATTGTACAATTCTTATGGTATTGGCTAGGTATGTCACTGTTCTAGCAGGACTAGTGGCAACATAATTATGATCACATTGAAATTTTTAGTGAAAACTTTTGTCATTGAATAGCTGAGTTGTATACAAAAGGTTTGATATGTTATCATTAGGATGTCATGAAAGTCGAATTACTTCACATAGTCTCTCAATTTCTATTAATAAATATAAGACTATCGATTGAGCTTTTTGTCCCAAACTTTCTACTGAGAATACAATCATAATCCATAGAAATTTTTCTCTCTGGAGTAGTTAAACAAAGAAAAAACAGTGTTTATAATACAAAATTAGACAACTTTAACTAAGGGTTGGTAGTAATGACTGAGATTAATAATTTACCTTTCATTAGGAGGAAAGTGTTGATATGAAAAGGATGGGATTGCACAGAGTGATGGGTTGAAATTATTGCTTCATTGTTCTTGCCTTTTACTTTTCTCTATTTTTTTATAAAACATTTAACATTCCATATCATTATCAAAGCAGACACAAATATCAAAAAATATCAGTCCTGTCAAGTATTGCAGACAGACGATGCATTATTTGCTTCTAAGCTTATTATATTTGATTGATGGGTTTAAAAGGTTATGCAAAAATAACACTTTAATTTGCCAAATATGACCTAATTTATGTTGTTTTTAAATTTTAAACAGTTTAATTGAAGATCGAGAGTTTTCGAATGGGTACGGTTCAATAGAAATTTTGATTAATTTTATTGAATTAAATTAGTTACCGTCGGTGTTAATATGAGGTTAAAGGTTATTGGGCTTTAAGTGTGGGCTAGAAGGAGAGATATGGCTACAAAGTCTTGGAAAAGACCTATAGTAGATGGATTATATGACTTGAAAACATGAATTAAATACTTTGTGGGAGAATCAAAATCTGAAAAATAGTATTTTGGTAGATGAAAAAATTGTGTTGGATATTATCGTGAAACCGACAGAATTTGGTAGAAAAGGATGGATTTTTGACGAAAAAACCACAATTGTATTTCTTTGACGCGTTCGCTTCAAACATGAGTCAAGACGCAACGAAATTGATATTGCGTTTCATTTTGGACCAATTTTAGTTTTTAGTTCATGGGTTAGCAATTTCAACTATCAAAAAAATATAATTGTTAGAGATTGATATGACTTAAATTCGATCTGGATCAGGTTGGTTAGACCTAGTAGCTCAAGTGGTACCTGGGATGGTGAACCCTTGGTTATGAAGCCTGGGAGCCAGAGTTCTAATCCCAGGGAAAGCAAAAACTCCCATTAAACCAGGTAGTGGGAGAAGATCGTGAGTACACGTGGTGGGCATGTGTGGCTGCCATGTGGCAGTGCCTGGGCCTGTTGGGTGAGGACTGCATGACTGGCAGACTCGTGGGGTCGGGTCGTTACATTCTTCCTCCACCAACATTGATTCTTCCTTCATTCCTTTGAAATTTAAGCTCTAGGTAAAGTTTAGATGGTTCATTTATTTAGTCTTCGATTTAGGAATGATTTTGGTTGAGATCTAAATATTTTGAGTTTAACATGATTAGATCGTTTCTTCATTTGGTATCAGAGTATGGTTGGTAACCTCTGCCTTTTCATTAATGGAGATTTTGAAATTAGGGCATAATTTCAAAATCATGCCAAATTAACCCAGAAATAATAAAAATAAAATTCCATAAAGATTTCTAACATCAAAATCCAAAACAAAATACAAAAAATTTATGTCCTAATTTCAAAATCTCCATTAAAGAAAAGGGAGAGGTTACCAACCATGCTCTGATACCAAATGAAGAAATGATCTAATCATGTTAAACTCAAAATATTTAGAACTAATGCAGAATTAAGTGATCGAGCGTACCTTCAGCTATTCTCGTTTATTGCTTAAGTTTTGGTTCTTCTAAAACCAAACTAATCTCCCTCTAAATGATGTATTTTGAAAAATGGAGATTCTGGCTTAGAGACCAAAAATTTGTTTTTACATTCCATTTATTTCTCTAACCATCATTGAGAAAATTTACACGTAATATAAGTATAAACAGTTAATACACATGTCATTTTTCTATAATTAATGTATTTATTAAACCACATAATAGGATTAATATTATTAATCCACGTGGAGATAATTAATTCCCACATTCTCCCACTTGGTTAATAAATCCAAACATGTACCACAATGAGAAATATGATACATGAATTATAGCGATAAATCTTCTAATAAAATGAGTATTATCTTCCATGTATCACAATGCATCACATTTTTCAACAATAACCCATAAAACTTAATGAATAAACCCTATGTTTATTTTAGGTCCAAACTTTAACGATATTTCTCAAAATAATCAATATGCACATAATAAGAAAATCAATTATAAGAAATCATCACAAATAGAGTTTCACTAAAACATTTGTTCTTTCAACAAGTAAAATCATAAAATAGAACCAAGTCTCATTCATTCTACATGATCCTTGAAATTCTTTGGTGGCATGCCTTTAGTCAAAGGATCCGCAATCATCAACTCAGTGCTAATGTGCTCAATGACCACTTTCTTTTCCTTAACACGTTCTCTAATGGCTAAGTATTCAATATCGATGTGTTTACTTCGACTACCGCTCTTATTGTAACAACCAACACTTCGGTCAGGTATTTATTTTGAAGATTACTTTTGGGGTAGTTTGTGGAATAACAAATTAACGAGGGTGTATTGACGGGTATTAGTTGTTTTGAGAGAAAAGTAGGTTTAGTGGCAAGATTGTAATTAAAGTTGATTTGAATCGATATAAATAGAAAAAAGAAAGTCTAAAACCTCACAAAAACTCCTCCTCCGCGAGAGCTCCCACTCTCAGTCGACTCCTCCTGCAAGAAAACTTCCCACGGCGATTCTTCCTCCACCAACATTGATTCTTCCTTCATTCCTTTGAAATTTAAGCTCTAGGTAAAGTTTAGATGGTTCATTTATTTAGTCTTCGATTTAAGAATGATTTTGGTTGATGTTTGAATATTGAGAATCAGACGATGTTAGGATAATGACAGTGTCTTTGAGTTTTCTTATCGATGACATTGATGATAGAATTCTAAATATTGTCGATTGTTAGATTATGAGATTCTGATATTAGTATGAATCTGGTAGTTTTAGCACACTAATGCCATCAATGCTAGTGAAGATTAAGCTACGCACACAAGGTGCTCGACTAAACGACTTAGAGGTTTAAACTAGATTCTATGATGATTTCTTTAGTTAAGATTTTACCAGCTTTGAGTTTAGATTATTCAGGATATATTTAACATTGGAATATGAAATGTCTTAGGTGGAGAAGAATTCAAGTGAAGGCACGACATTGCTAAGGAGTTCAGGTAAGTGAGTGTGTTAGGGACCCGGCCATTAGGGCCTTACATCACAAGGATACTAGGATTGTGGTTTTGGTGATTTGCTTGATGTCTGTGATCCGTTGAATGTTATGCTGTGATAAGTATAGTTTCATGACATGTTATATGATGATGGTTTGCTTCCTGTAGTGTAATGTTCTCTTACTCATTTATGTACATGCATCATGTTTTTTCCACTGATACACGAAAATGTTTTACATGTATGATTTATGTAAAGAATTGAAAAGAAGAGACTAAGATTATGAAATGTATGTAATGATTAAGTGAGGGTTGGAGTGGTCTAGCCATGTATCTGTCCATGCAATGGACCAAGATTACTGTCTGTGAGGATCATGTACACGCACTCTGCCTACCTTCCAGCACGATCCCCTCCTTAATCCATGTTATGTGAACGGTGAACAAGAATATGATTCTCATGATATGATCAAGAATACGAACATGAATACGACTCCCATGATTTGAACAAAGAACGTGAATAAGATTTTATTAAGTGTGCATTCATGAACATTTATGTATATGTTGCACTCCTTACTAAGCATTAGGCTTATAGTTTAAACCTTATGATGTAGGTGACGAGTTGGAAGGTGAGGACCTCAAACCGAATGAGGATGTTTAAGTCTAGTTGCTGGATGGTGCTCAAGGCGGGATTTGTGGTTGGGCGGCGATTTTGAGCCGTGGGGTGTTGCTCCTAGTATATTTTAGTAAGGTCTATGATACTGAAGTATAAGTAAGATAAGGTTTTCTTATGATGATGAATGCTGGGGTTGTCTGGTACAATTTCATGTTTAAAGAGGATTTTAAGACTAAAAGTTCATTTGTTTTTCTTTAAGTCTTTCACTATGCATGCTTAAGTTTTTATGAGTAAAAATGATTTATGTGAAATCGAGAGTTGAAGTATGAACAGTCGTCCATTTTGTAAGTGAAAGTAGTCGTCCATTTTGTAAGTAAAAGTAGTCGTCCATTTCGTAAGTAAGAGTAGTCGTCCATTTCGTAAGTAAGAGTAGTCGTCCATTTCGTAAGTAAAAGTAGTCGTCCATTTCGTAAGTAAAAGTAGTGTTCCATTTCGTAAGTAAAAGTAGTCGTCCATTTCGTAAGTGAAAGTAGTCGTCCATTTTGGTAAGCGAAAACAGTCTTCCATTTTGGTATGCGAAAACAGTCGTCCATTCTGTGGGCGAAGATATTTGTCCATTCTCTGGGAGATAATGTCCAAAGTTGTCATCCTAAGTTGTAGTCCAAAGCTGGAAACGATGAAGTCACGTGGACTGCGGACGATAAAGTCACGTGATCTGTGGACGACAAATTTAAGTAAGTCTATGGACGTTAGTCTGTGGACGATGAGTCTATGTAACCCATGAGTGATGAAGTCATGTGGACTGTGGACGATAAAGTCACATGGTCTGTGGACGATGAAGCCACTTGATCAGAGAGCGATAATGTTTAACAGTCAGTGGACAAAAATGTCAAAGTAGTCCATGGACAATTAAGTTGATCGATCTTGTGAACAAGATTGTTCCCGATTTATGTCGTCCAACTCTGAGAACTAAGATGATGTCCGATATATGAAAGATTTAAATTCTGGGGGTCTGAGGTATCAACCTTCTCGGAACTTCCAGTTGTTGCCTGAGTCAAATGTCCACGAGTTTTCTTTTTAATGTAAAAATAATATATCCTTAGTTTTACGTGTAAAGGTATAAATCAAGTCATAAAGTTATGTAATTTGCCTTGACCCAACTCGGGTCGTTATAATTATGGTATCAGATGAAAATCGGTTCTGTAGACTGCCTTCCTGTAATATCCGGCTTGTACGGATTTTTAGATATATTGTGTTATATTATTATTTCATTATTTAGTGGCATTTTTGGTAAATATGTCAAATCAGGTCTGTTTCACAAAAAGAAAGCGTCATTACGATTCTAACGAATAATAAGAATTTTAAGGAAATTACGGGAATTTTCGGAGATCAAACACTATATTCCGAGTAAATACACTTTTCGTAATGTAAAAGACGTTCTCGTAAAAATAGTAAACGAGGTCCAAATTGCGAACGGACAGTTTTATTAAGTCCCAAATAATAAGTTGGAGTTACTGGTGAAATAAGGAGATTTGGTAAACCTGAATTGATGGCCGATTAACGAAACGAAGGACGAAATCAATATAAAAATCAGTGAAGGGCAAAATAGTAATTTACAATTTCATTTTTATAAAAATAACCTAAACCTATTTTCTTCCTCACTTCTCTCTTTCTTCTCTGGAAATCACGATCGCCAGAGAGCTTTCTCCCTTGCGGCCGCCGACGCCTTTCCCTGTTCTGACTCCGTTTCGACCTCCGATCGACTTCGATCCTTCACGGTTTCTCCTCCTCTCGCTATCCTAGGTATGCATCTACGTTCTTAGAGCTTTTATTTCGATGTTTATGGCGTTTTAGGTAATTAGGGTTTCGATCGATTTTCGTTAAAAATGCGAATTAGGGCTCGTAATTAATAGGTTAGCCGTGATTAGATATATATTGAACGTATTGGACGTTATTGGACGAAGATAAACCAATTTGTGAAAAAGTATAAATCTGAGAATTTTCGAGTTTTCGAAAATTACTCATAATAGGAATTTCAAGTTATCGAGCGTTACGTCGTTGTAGGACTTCGATTTATTAAGTTGGAATTTTAGGAAATTCATAGTTAAGGATTTTGTATTTTGGACGTTTAGAAGTTTAGATTCGTTTTAATGATAAACGCTTTGAAATTTCTTAGGTGAACGACTCTCTTGGACGAAGCTCGAGAATCAATGCGCTCAAGGTAAGTTTCCGTGACTTACTCCGACCAATTGGTCTACACCATACTTCATTGTCGTATCGAGGATCCCTGAAGCGTTGTTTGTTTAAAATTGCTTTGGTTGGGTAGATAGGTTTATGATTGTTTTAGGTTATTTCCCTTACAGTCTTGATGGTACGCATGCTTGTTTGTTTGCTTTGATATGAACTGTTCATGCATCACGTATTTCAAATGTCATGAAAATGAATTTCCGCACGTGTTTTAAGAAAAGAAAGTAATGAACCTCTGAATGAATGAACGTAATCTGTCTGTATCTGGTCACGCGAGGTGGGGCTCAGGCACGGCTGTGCGCGTTGCAAGCGTGTACCCCCCTCCTCTAGCTGGAAAGAGTAGTCCGACCGCAGGATGGACTCTCTCCGGTTAGTGGGTTGCGATCTCGGTGACAATCTGTCTGTCTGCGACGTAATGAATCTGAATCTGCATGTTTTCTGAATGGCATACGCACGCATGCATCTGCATTTATGTAGCTTACTGAGATTTCATTATCTCATAGATGTCTGTATGGTGTAGGTGACGTTCTGGGTGATATAGATCCAGGTGAGGACGACGTTCCTCCTTCTGATGTCTGAGGCAGTTGATGGATGATGGCTCGTGGGAGTGCGCTGGGCAGTCGAGGCGCGTTTTGACCCGTGGGGGAAGTATGTATAGATTTTGGGATTTTGTGATGTTTGGGCTGATGCCAATTTGTATAGAACATATTAGGATGCTTGGTCTGGTAGTTGATAGGTTTACTTCGACGTTTCAAATGTTTTGGTAATCGTATTTAAAACGTTTTGTTAAGTATTTTATTTGAATGTTATAGAAAATGTTTTGAAATGCTTTTAGGTTGTTACGGATAGGCTCGGTTTTTAGAGCTATCCACGCAGTTGGACTTCGCAAAGTCCGACGCGAGTCGATTGAGTTGAGATTATGTTTTAATCGGTTGGATGCAGGTTGTGAGTTATGGTGATTACTAGTGAAATGAAGAAGATGATTTGCTCTCTGGAAATCGGATTCCAGAGAACAAATCGATGTGCTTGATGTTGATGCTGTGAAGTATGAAGTGTTATGAAGTGTTAGTGTTGAAGTCTCGGTTACTGAATGAAGGAAGGGAGGGATCGCTGCATGTGTAGCGATCGATCTCTGCTTTTCAGCAGAGATCGATCGCCGCCCTTGCAAGCATGCAGCGATCGATCTCTGCTGAAAAGCAGAGATCGATCGCTTGCTGCATGCAAGCATGCAGCAGCGATCAATCTCTGCTGAAAGGCAGAGACCGATTGCTTGCTGCATGCAAGCATGCAGCGATCGATCTCTGCAGTTTGCAGAGATCGATCGCTGCCTCCTTTGGCCGCAAATGTTCCGATTCTGCCCCTGCTTTAATTCTGATTAAATATTTAAATGTTTTAAGTTTTATTTAAATTGTTTTAGTTTATGTTTTAAATGAGTTACCAAACAAACTTCGATTCCGGTTTCGGTTTCAATTTCAATTCCGCTTCAACGTTAGGTTTTAAAGTTTTATTTAAAATGTAAAATAAAAACGAAAAATTTATACGAGTAAATGGGTACAGTATTAGGGCTGTTACAATTATGGTATCAGAGCCCCCGGGTTTTAAAATCGATTCTATAGACTGCTCGACTGCACAGCCACTACGCGGACATCCTTCATCAACTGTAAGTCTGTTTATGCTTTTATTTGATTTTGTTTCTTAGAGATTACATGTTGTAAATTTATAGGAGTTTTATAATTATGGTTCGAGGAAGGGATCCGAGAGACGACGCGATGGACCGACTTACGGAGTTGTTAGACCGCCAGTCTCAGCATATGGACCGGCAAGCGCAACAACCCACCTCCGGCCCCAGGTCAGCCCTAGGATCCGCGGAGAATGGGTGGTCCTCACAGTGGTCGTTGAAAGAGGAGTCGTCACAATCACCCCCCTTTGGGGGCCCAACGTCCTCGTTGGCCACATTTCCGGTTGGGTACAGGCTCTGATACCATTTGTAACGACCCCGTTCCCAGCAAGATTTTGTCCGCTCCGGGGATTGGGCCGCAGCCCAATATCCTCCCCTCACGGCTTTGTTTGGCGAGAGCACTTCCCGGAAGGTCACCCAACCTGGAATTACTCTCGCCGAAGCCCACTTAACTTCGGAGTTCTTATGGGATCCGTTGTCAATTGAGCTCCAAAACGCGTCTTGCTAATTTGGGAGGGATCTCTTACATATGCTTCATTTCCATGTACTTCCCCAAGCGATGTGGGTTCGTAACGGCCCCTCCTTCAACGATAGAACCCTCCGGCCCAGGTCAGCCCCAGGATCCGCGGAGCTTTACCCACCTCCGGCCCAGGTCAGCCCTAGGATCCGCGGAGAATGGGTGGTCCTCACAGTGGTCGTTGAAAGAGGAGTCGTCACATCCTCAGGCTCCACTGTGTTCCATTTTCCAGAAGAATCATTACGGTGAATGCAAGCTTTACACGGGCCGATGTTTCAGGTGCGACAATGTTGGCCATCTGATTAAAGATTGTCCTATGCCGCCGGATGCAAACCGGGCGAGGGTGGCGCCTAGAGTCTTTGCCCTGATGGAAGATGAAGATGCAGTGCAGCACACGGTCATAACAGGTACAATTATGATTTGTGGTGAATCCGCATACACGCTTATAGATACGGGGACCACTCATTCATTTGTAGCAACCACGTTTGTATGCAAGCATAATATATGGTTCTTGCCAGCTGATAGGTCTTATAATATCATATTACCGTCGGGAGAGTCCTTACATTCAGAACAGGTAGTTAAGGGTGATATTGTGTTAGTAGGAGATAAGAAGTTATATGTAGAACTGATCATAATCGATATGAAGGGGTACGAAGTCATTTTGGGAATGGATTGGTTGTTCAGACATTACGCTATGATAAGTTGTAGGACCGGTTTTGTAGAATTCCGACCCCCGAACGGAGACCGGTATTCTTTCCAAGCTATTCCAAAAACAAGCAAGATGCCAATTATATCTTCGTTGGTATCTAGATAGTTATTGAAAAATGGATGTATGGGTTACCTAGCTAGTGTTATTGATATACGAGAAAAAGATAAGCTGAAACTCCAAGATGTTCTCTTAGTTCGAGATTTTCCTGAGGTATTCTTGGATGATCTGCCAGGATTACTGCCTGATAGAGAAATCAAGTTTGTAATCGACACTTATCCCGGAGCCTCTCCGGTGTCTAAGCCATATCGTATGGCACTGGTTGAATTAAAGGAACTAAAAACTCAGCTACAGGAGCTGGTAGACAAGGGCTTCATACGCTCTAGTTGTTCACCCTGGGGTGTACCTGTTTTATTTGTTAAGAAGAAAGACGGATCTCTTAGAATGTGCATAGATTATAGAGAATTGAACAAGTTGACAATCAAGAATAAGATGATGTCCGATATATGAAAGATTTAAATTCTGGGGGTCTGAGGTATCAACCTCCTCGGAACTTCCAGTTGTTGCCTGAGTCAAATGTCCACGAGTTTTCTTTTTAATGTAAAAATGATATATCCTTAGTTTTACGTGTAATGGTATAAATCAAGTCATAAAGTTATGTAATTTGCCTTGACCCAACTCGGGTCGTTACACTTATTATTTTTTGCAATAAAGATCGCAGCTGACTTGTCACAAAACAACCTCAATGGCCTAGAGGTGGAATCCACAATCCTAAGCCTAACAATGAAACTCTTTTACAATACACCATACGAAGTAGCCTCAAAACACGATACAAACTCGGCCTCCATGGTAGAAGTAGCAGTCAATGTCTGGTTCGCACTCCTCCATGATACAGCTCCATCAGCGAGCATGAAAACATAAACAGATGTCAATTTTTGTGAATCAATACATCCGGCAAAGTCTGCATCGGAGTAGCCCACCTCCTCTAGAGTATTAGTCCGTCTGAACATAAGCATGTAATCCTTCATTCCTTGAAGGTATCTCATCACTTTCTTTGCAGCCTTCCAGTGGTCCAAACCTGGATTACTCTGATATCTTCCCAATACCCCAACAACAAATGCAATGTCAGGTTTTGTACAGACGTGAGCATACATCAAACTTCCAACAACAGAAGCATATAGAATATTTTTCATTTGTTCCCTTTCGAGATCATTCTTTGGGCATTGGTCCAAACCAAACTCATCACCCTTAACAACGGGAGCTACAATTGGTGAACAATCTTTCATCCGAAATCTCTCTAAAATCTTATTGATGTAGGTTTCTTGAGACAGACCCAAAACTCCTCTATCTCTGTCTTTGTGTATCTTAATGCCAATGACATAAGATGCATCACCCATATCCTTCATGTCGAAATTCTTAGAGAGAAATTGTTTCACATCATATAACAAACCCTTTTCGTTAGGTGCAAGTAAAATATCATCTACATATAGAACAAGGAAACAAAGTTTACTCTCATTGATCTTTTGGTATATACAATGATCCATAACGTTCTCTACAAAACCAAACGAAGAGATAACATCATGGAATTTCAAATACCATTAACGAGAAGCTTGTTTCAATCTATATATGGATTTCTTAAGCTTGCACACTAAATGCTCACCACTACTAGTGGAAAATCCTTCTGGTCGTTGCATGTATACCTTTTCTTCTAGTTCTCCCTTGAGAAATGTCGTTTCACATCCATTTGTTGCAACTCTAAATCAAAAGGTGCAACTAATGTAATGATTATGCGAAGAGAATCTTTCTTAGATACAACAGAGAATGTCTCCTTATAGTCGATTCCTTCTCTCTGAGTGAATCCTTTAGCAACGAGTTTTGCTTTATATCTTTCAATGTTGTCCATTGAGTCTTTCTTTGTCTTAAAGACTCATTTGCATCCAATAGTTTTTACACCATCAGGCAACATGACAAGATCTCAGACTTCATTGACAGTCATAGAATCCATCTCATCCTTCATGGCGTCATGCCAAAATCTTGACTCTGCACAACTTATGGCCTGTGAAAACGTTTAAGGATCATTTTCAACTCCAACATTAAAATCTGATTCTTGCAGATCCACGACATAATCACTAGATATCTTCGACTTCTTTAATCTAGTAGATCTCCTTAATATTGGATCAACATCATCTTGTAGAATTTGTTGATCAAACGGTTGTACAACTATTTCAAGTAACTCCTGAGCAATCTGATCTATTGGCTCATTATCAACAACTTGTGGAATTTTAGTGATTGTTCTCACAACAGCCGGTTGGAATCGAGAGTTGTTGTGAATAACAATCCATCTATCACTTGAGCATGATGGTTACACTTCAAAATGATCCTTATCTGGAACGATATTCCAATATCGGTCGCTCCCACTGTTCAAGTCATTCTCAAGAAATTTTACATTTCTTGATTCCACAATTCCAGTGCTGTGAGAAGGACAATAGAATTTGTACCCCTTAGATCCTTCGACATATCCAATGAAATACCCACTGAAATTCCTTGGGTCTAATTTTTTTCCTTCGGATTATAGGCTCTTACTTCACACGGACATCCCCAAACGCGTATATGTCGCAAACTCGGTTTCTAATTTTTCCATAACTCAAATGGCGTCTTTGGGACAACCTTGGTTGGAACTCAGTTTAATATATACACAGTCGTCTTAAGAGCATCAGTCCACAATAACTTTGGAAGGTTGGAGTTACTCTGCATACTCCGCACCATGTCCATCAATGTTTGGTTTCTTCTTTCTGCAACACCATTCTGGTCCGGAGAACCAGACATAGTGCATTGGGGCACAATCTCATGCTCTTGAAGAAACTTTGCGAATGGACCAGCCACTTTTCCATTCTCGGTGTATCTACCAAAATATTCTCCACCTCTATCTGTTCTCACGATTTTAGTTTGCTTATCGCACTGTTTTTCTACTTCCGCCTTAAAAACATTAAAGGCGTCTACAACTTCATCCTTAGAATGAAGAAAGCAGATGTACATATATCACGAGTAATCATCAATGAAAGAGATGAAGTATTTCGGACCATGCATATCCATATCAGGACAACAAATATCTGAATGGACGATCACTAAAATGGTTGTACTCCTTGTAGCACCTTTCTTAGATTTATTGGTCTGCTTTCCCTTAATGCAGTCCACACACTTGTCAAAATCAGTAAAATCTAAAGTACTAAGTACTCTATCTTTTACTAATCTCTTAATTCTTTCAATAGAGATATGTCTCAATCTCCGGTGCCACAAAGTAGAGGAATCCTCATTTATAACACAATGTTTTACTCCAGATTGAACATGTACAATATTATAAGCAGTTTTATTTCGTAAATTAATAAAGGAAAAATCATTCAACAATGTACCACTTCCAACATTACTAGATTTATAAAACAGATCCAATGATACTCTATAAAAGTTGAAAGAGTATCCCAATGGTACAAGTTTCGAAACAGAAATTAAATTTCTAGAAAAGTTAGGAACATAAAAAGTTTTTTCCAAATACAAATTAAAACCACTACTTAAAACTAAACAACATGTCCCAATTGCCTCCACATGTGATTGCATCTCAATTTCGGAATAGATGCATTCTTCATTTGGCGTTGGCTTCCTTAGGTTTCGCATACCCTGTAAGGTATTAGAAACATGGATTGTAGAACCAGAATCAATTCACCATGTGTTATAATTAATATCAATCATATTAGATTAATAACAGACAAAAGAGATCAAGTTACCTTTCTTCTCAAGCCATATAAAAAAATTTGGGCAATTTTTCTTAATGTGTCATTTCTTGTTACAAAATAAGCACCTTATATCCTTCGGCTCTTTCTTAATCCCTTCGGTTGCCGGTATTTTCCCTTTCCCCTTTGGCTTACGAACTTTTTGGTCTTTCTCATACGTAACTGTAAGTGCACTCTCGCCCAAATCCATCGCCAGCCTATTCTCTTCCTGAACACACATGGTCATAAGCTCATTAATTGACCATTTCTCCTTATGTGTGTTATATGAGATCTTAAAGGCTTCATATACTGATGAAAGGGTCACCAGTATATAATGCACTAAGAAAGTTTCTAACATCTCATTCTCAAGTTTTTTAAGCTGAGACGCAATATCCCGTAGCTTCATGATGTGCTCACGCACACCTTTTGTAACGCCCCGAACCCGTCCTGGCTCGGTGCGTCACTTTGCAAACCATTTCCGTTTTTAAAACGACGTTTAAAATATGTCGAAAATGTCGGGTTAAAATTATTTGGCAATAGGAAAAATTTAAAAAAAAATTTTCATCTCACTGACTTAAGACGGATAATAACAAAAATAGAGAACGTAACCCGACTTTATTTATTTTAAAATCAAAACGGACGGCATAACGCCTAAAATTTGATAAACCAAAACCTGCAATTTAAAACCATGAATCAAACTAGTTCAAACCACAAAACACTTACAACCATTATCCATCAACACAATTGACTCGCAAACCGTCAAAATAATTACGAAAACATTTACAAATACCATGTACCAAAATGTACCAAAACCTATCACAATTTAAACAACTTAACTCATCAAAACAACTTAGAACACCCACCAACTATCTACATACCAAATATCTACATACAAAATAGCAACCTCCCACAAACCCGAGGAAAACGGTGGTCAAGACGCCCCGACAATAGCCTGCACCGGCGGACTCCATACTCCTCCGACTGCAGCCTAATCCTCGGCTGTCTCATCTACCTCATCTGTATAAAACTCTTCACCTACACCATATAACACAAAAAGGTAAGTCTAACGCTTAGCAAGTAGGGAAATAATGCACATTAACACACAAAATGCTTAACTCAACCCTAACATGCAGTTTCTACACACTTCGTTGTTTTCTTCTCGTTCTGGTTACATTTATCTTCCACTTTCATGTGAATCAAGTAGGCACACGCCCCAACACAACTTGGACAGCCCCACCTTGACCCACGGAGCAAGACCGGAGACACACGCCATAACACAATCCTGGACGGCCAACCAAATCTCCACCAATCGATCGTAGAATCCTCATTGTGCCTTCAAGCACGAGCATATCGAGGCATTCATACTCACGACACATTACGTACATTAGCATAGCATCTCAAGTAAAATCCCCCGCGGGGTGCTCAGCGAGCCACGTGCCCGACGAGGTTATTCTACTCGAGACCAAGTTGCATATCAATTTTCTTATCTTTCAATTCATTCTCACCACTCAAGCATGCAAAACACGTGGTTTCGTAGTTAGAAAACGATGATGCATGACACACGATGCATGACACAAATTAAAACACAGCAAACAAACAAATAATCCCTACCGTTCTATGGTGTAGACCCGAAGGCAACAAACAAGCACCCCACTACTTACCTGATTGCGTCAAAAACGTGTTGTCACTTCGTTCAACCAAATTACTCGTGCAATTACCTAACAAATAAGGAAAGTTTACTTAGTAACAAACTAAAAGAGTCTAAAGAAATCAACTAACTCAAACTAACACAAATTTTTCAACCTAAACACTCAAACCCGATTTTCATGCAATTTTTTACCGTCCAATTTCAAATGGCCATAACTTTCTCGTTTTTCAACAGATTTTGACGTGCCACCCCAATTTGGAAACCTCTACACGTTTACTATCCATTGAAATACTTAATTTAACCAAACAAACATATTAGTCAACCAGAAAACCCCTCAATAGAATCGCCCCGCCAAGTGTTCCAACTCGATTTTTGTGTAACTTCCATCCAATACTTTATCTAATCACTCAATTAACCTAAACTATCAATTCAACAACTAAACCAACCAATTTGGAAAGAAATCAACCAATTGAAAACCAAATTTCGGAATCCCAAAAGTAGGATTTTCAAACCCTCACAAAATCCAACCAAAACTTACTAAAACACTCTCAAACTTCCTTTAAACTTATAAAAATCAAAACCCATGAAGTTTTACCTTAAAATCACCTTGAGAAATTGAAGCAAAGGAGAGAGAAGAGGCAGCTATGGAGGGTTCACGATGGCACGGGAGAAGAAAGAAGAAAATGATATGTTTTTCCACAATTTTTGAAAATTTAAAGTAAATTTCTTCCTCTTTTAATTTTTCACCACAAAATTCTTTAAAATTGTAAATCCACCTCCCTTTTCCTCCCCCAACGTCGCTGTCATCCTTCATCACTTCCTCCATTCATTTTTCATCACCAAAATCTTCTTTCCTATTGGTTGTTAGATACTTTTGACTTTTCCACATATTAAATTTTGAATTTTCAACTCTTTTCTTTAAAATTACCATTAAACCCTTAACCCTCACCTTGTCTTCCAATCTCCAACGCGAAGACATCATTAATTCCCACTTTTCATTCTTTTTAAATTTCCCTTGAATTTTTCTTATTGGTTGATATTTACACATTTGACTTTTCAAACCCTTTAATGCAACTTAACACTAGCATTCTATTGGTACTTAATTGGTTTGACTTTTCAAACTTTGACATTTCAAACTTACATTAAATCTAATCCCTTTATCCCCTAAAATAATTACTCTAACTATCTAATCAAATGTATACGTGCGTTACCAAAATTTTCTGGGTGTTACACCTTTCACTGTAGTGAACCTCGTGAATGTGAACTTGATTATAAGGGTACTGGCAAGAGCTATATTAGAAGTCGCGAACTGCTCATCAATCACCTTCAGTACTGGCAAGAGCTTTGACATTCTTATGTTTCTCAATCAAACCACGAATACTCTAAGATATTTTAGTCTTTATGAACATCATACTGAGACGGTTAAACCGATCTCATCGTTCATGAAGAGTTAAATCATCCAGAGTATTCTCATTATCAATGATTAGCTCGTCTTTCCTTATAGCATCATCAATATCCAAGCATCTCAAATGAAGAAGAATCATCTCTTTCCAGACTTTATAATTATCACCCACAAGTTTGGAAATCTCACACTCAATATCAGAAACACTACCAGTTATCATAACTGCACAAAATTCAATCACACATGCTTAAATTTTAAATGAGACAAATAAACATAAGTCATGCTTTACCAACGTAAATCATGCTTAAAAAAAACATGCATCTAAGGACATAAAACTTGCATGTGGGCTAAAGATTTAATTCAATCAGACACATTTATAACTTTATGATAAAACTATCAAATCATGTTCATTTTCCTAACTCCTGTGGGTAAATTAGGAAATATGATATGATATTTCATCGTAATTAATCACAAAAACATAATAGAAATTTCTGTAGAATAAAATCTATCATATTAAATGAAATTAATTCCAAATAATGTCTTAATATGATTCTAAATACTTATATTTTATTTAGCCTAATTAAAGATGTTGTGGCTACTATCTAATTAGCTAAATCACATGAATCATTTGACATTAAATTTAATTCACAATAATGTTCATATAATATGCCAAATAAATATAAACAATGTGAATTGCCAAAATTATTGTTTGTCTGACATCACGTACTGTACTAACTTTATTGTACGATTATGCCACTACAAAAATATTGCTATAAAGGAATAACAGTTTTTTATGGTGTGGCAGCAAAAAAACAAAATGATGTACATATACAAAACGACTATGGTGCAACAACACAGAATGGTGCACAAGTATAAAAATTCATCATCTTCAATCTCTAGCCGGGTCCAAACGACCCGATTTCGACCCGAATGAAAACCCGGCGGGTTTTCCACCAATATCATGTCAAAATCATGCCAAATTAACCCAAAAATAATAGAAATCAAATTCCATAAAAATTTCTAACATCAAAATCCAAAACAAAACACAAAAGATTTATGCCATAATTTCAAAATCTTCATTAATGAAAAGGTAGAGGTTACCAACCATGCTCTGATACCAAATGAAGAAACGATCTAATCATGTTAAACTCAAAATATTTAGATTTAATGCGAAATTAAGTGATCGAGCGTACCTCCGGTCATTTCCGTTTAATGCTTAAGTTTTGGTTCTTCTAAAACCAAACTAATCTCCATCTAGATGGTGTATTTTGAAAAATGGAGATTCTGGCTTCGAGACCCAAAAACTGTTTTTATGTTCCATTTATTTTTCTAACCATCATTGAGAAAATTTATATGTAATATGGGTATAAACAGTTAATACACATTAGGGGTGAGCAAGAACCGACCAGAACCGAGAATCGGACCAAAATCGACACATTTGGTCTGATTTTGGTCGGTTTTGGGCAAAATTTAAACAATATTCGGTTCTGTTTTTTCAGAACCGAAAATGCCGGTTCGGTTCTCAATTTTGATGGTAAAATTCCTTAAAACCTGTAACACCCAAATTTTTATCATTTAGCTTATTATAAGCATTTTAATTGATGATGAGCTATATGTTGATACTAGTAAGAGAAGTATTAAGAGTAATAGGAGTTAAGTGGCTAGATAGAGAAGTTGAAAGGAATAAAGGTCAATATCAAAAATTTAGTGGAACACACCCCTAATGAATTGAAGAATTAGAGAAATAGTGGTAAAATAATAAGGGATAGTAGAATAAGCAATTGGTGTACAATGGGAAGAAAAGGAGAGTAAATCAATTTGAGAAGTCAAGATTTATGAATCAATAGAAATTCCTTCTAAGAAAGTTCAAAATAAAGAACCAATAGAAGAATTTATATGGAAAAGTTAATATGATGAAGCACATATGGGAGGAGGCTATAAGTAAAGGAAAGAAAGGAAAATGGCATTGAAGAAGGAAAGATGGTTGAATGTTTGACAAAAGAAAGGAAGGAATCAATAGAATTTTAGCTTGAAAAGTCAAAGAAGTGATTAACCAATAACTGTTAGTTTGAAAATTCAAGGGAATTATGGACTAATGGCAGCATTTGTTGAATTCAGACTTTGAAAGTGATGGAAGAGCCAAGTTTCAACGTGAAGAGAGGGCTGAAAAGGGAGAAGAAAGGGTATGTGTAGCGACCCTAACACTGTACCCTTATTTTTCCATATTATTTTTTTTTATCCTTAATATTTTGTGACATTTGAGCGGAATTTAAATCGTTAAAATCGTTCAAAAACTAATTGTATAAGCAATGCTTTAAAACAACTATTAAAACAATTAAAAACTTAAGTTAAAACTTAATTACAATTGGCAGAGGACAAAAGGGCAGAAGGGACATTTGTCCCCAGAAATGTAGGGGCGATCGATTGGCTGCATGGCGGCCGATCGATCGGCTACCCAAAAATTAAGGGGGGCGATCGATCGCCCCCACATTAGGCGATCGATCGCCCACGATCGATCACCAGGTGATCGATCATCCACCCTTGGGCGATCGATCGCCACACTCTGGATTTTCCAGAGAGTGGCGATCAACCCTGCCGATCGATGGCGATCGATCGGCAGGTTCTCTGCCTCATCTCTCTTTTTCTTTTCTTCTTTCTTTCTTTCTTTCTTTCTTTCCTCTGCGTACCCACTTCTCCTTACCATATCTACACACTAAACATTTCAACAAATATCAAAATAAACTCACTCATAATTCCATCAATTTCCCACTTTGCCAATCACCCAAAATGAACGACTCAAAACACGTTTAAAAATATAACCCGATTTCGTAAAAAAAAAACCGCGTGGATCCGTTTAAAAACTTAGTATTTCCTCCTGCTCAAAATCACCAAGCGGTTTATAAAATAGTTTCCAAAACGTTTAAAAATATCCAAACATGAATCTATCGACTATCCAGAACCAAACATCCTAAAATGTTTCTAACTATACAATAATCCACCATCAACCCATTACATCCAAAAACCCTCAAAATACCTAACAGTTACCCCCACGGGTCAAGATATGCGTCGACTGCCCATGCACACCACCACAGCCGTTCTTCTTCAACCATCCTGTACATCGGGTGGAGGAACGTCGTCCTCACCTGTTTCGAAATCACCTACACCATATAGACAATCTATGAGCTAAATGCTCAGTAAGATTCATAAATGTAAATGCATGCTGTGCAAATGAGTTTCAGAAATCATGCAACATTTTTTTATCTTTACATAGGTTGTCATCGAGATCTCAACCCGCTAAATGGAGAGAGCACGTCCAGCGGTTGGACAACCCTTTCCACCTGGCGGAGGGGGGTACATGCTTGCAACATGCACAACCATGCCTGAGCCCCACCTCGCATGACCATAAACATACATGGTTCTTATTTGATGCGGTATTGTGACCGACCCTTCTTAGCCTTCACAATAGGTCAATAGCCCCCTTTCAGGCCACATCGCCATTTTCTTTAAAACATAGTGCGGAAATTCATTTTTTTATGCGTAATTTAAAACCGTGATGCATGGACAATTACGTGCTTAAAGTAAACATACATCATACGTACCATCAAGATAATAAAAGCAATTAAAAACACATCCTATAAAAGAACTAATCCTACTTACCCAACCAAAACATTTAAACAATGAAGACTCCGATGATCCTCGACGCGACTTCGACGTACTGTGTAGGCCAATCAGCCAGAGTAAGTCACGAGAACTTACCTCGTACGCGTTGAACTTCAAGCTTCGTCCACGAGCGTTGATTACCTAGGCAAATTCACACATTATCGTTAAAACGCGTTTAAACTTTAAACGTCCAAATTAACGAAATCTTTAACTAAGGAAATTCCTAAAATTCTAACTTAACTAATCGAGACATTTTAATAAACAATTTATGCTCGATATCTCGAAACCACTATTAACGAGTTTTTCTAAAACCTGAAAATTCATCAAACTTTAACATTTCTCACAAATCAACTTAACTTCATCAAATAACGTTCAATACGTCCCTTATATCCGTAGCTACGGTAAACCTATCAATTTCAAACCATAAATCACGTTTTTCACAAAACCCTAAACGAAAACCCTAACGTTAAACGACCCAAAATCTACGAATAAACTTCTCAAAACTATAGAACCTTACCTAGAATCGAGTTTGGGGAAGAAAACGTAAAGAACGGAAGACGGACGTAGGAGAAATCGACGTCGGTGGAACGTTGTGAGGAGGAGGAGAAAATCGCCGTTGGAAGAAAATCCAGAGAAGAAAAACGTGAAGTGCTGCTGGAGAAGAAGACTTGTGATTATTTATTAAACTTTTACTTGGTAATTTACCATTTTGCCCTTCCTTTGATTTTCTATTTGTTTCGTCCTTTGTTTCGTTAATTAGCTGACGATTCGTTTTCTCCAAATTTCCTTATTTCGCCAATAACTCCAACTTATTACAAGGGTTCTATTAAAACTGTCCGTTCGCAATTCTGACCTCGTTTACTATTTTTACCAAAGTATCCTTTATATTACGATAAACGTAATTTTCGTAAAATTAGTGTTACAACTCCTAAAATTCTCGAAATTTTCTTTAAATCCTTATTAATTATTAGGATCGTAATAACGTTTTCTTTTTATGAAACCGACTTAATTTTACATAATTACAAAAATACCATTTATATTCAATTTATTAAATCCCGTAAAAGAATCAGGTGTTACAGTATGCTTCACCAAAGTTCTAGAATTCTCTTTAATTGATGAAAAGTTTGTTTAGTTGATTAAATCAAAATAAAATAAAATAAAAACTTCATTTTAACACTCCTAAACCTACGAAACCCTCTCCTCCTTTTTGAAAAAAAAAAAAATTCAGAGCCAAAAATCCTACTTCCTCTTCCAAGATTTCAAGGTAAGGTTTAATTATTTGTCGAGTTCGTGCAAGGATTAGGATTTATACGTATAAAAGTGATGTTTTGAATAAGTTTTCTTTGATGTTGATAAACCCTAATTGGTGGTCCACGAAATGGTCTTGCCTTCCTTATTTCTTGAACTCTTTGAGGTTTAAATTGAATGGATGAGTTGGTTGTTGATGAAAATAGAGAGAGAGCATGAAAATAGACAAAGTAGTCAAAAATTTAGGGTGTTAGAGCAGTTTCGGGTTTCACTATTTTCACCTAATGTGACGATTTGTTGATAAATGGTTTATTTTATGTTCAAGTAGACATCTTAAGGTTTTCATAGCATGTTGAATCGTTGAAAAGGTTGAGAATTCAATTAGTTATGATTTTTCAAAGATTGGATCAAAAACTGTGAAGAAAGTTCAGACAGGTTTCAGTTTTGGTATTTTTCTGCCATTTATTTTGATTATTTTTGATAAATGGTTTATGCTATTTTTCAAATACACATCTTAAGGATTTCATAGCACGTTGAATCGTTGAAAAAGGTTGACAATTCAATTAGTTATGATTTTTCAAAAATTGGATCAAGAACCATGAAGAAAGTTCAGATAGGTTTTGGTTTTGTCAAAAACTGAATAAGCTAATGATTTTATTTGCTGAATGGATTTTACCATAAGAAACTAGACATCCTAAAGGTTACATAGGCTTTTGAATCATCAAATTTGGAGATATATACAATTTGTTGTGAATTTTTTAAATTGGATGCAAATTGGTCCATTTCAGAATTTATGAGAAAACATGTATAAGTTGTTTGAACATTTTGGATTTCACTTGTATTATGGACTTGTTGAGCTGCATAAGGACATATGTACGCTTGAATGGATGAAGAATAATTGAACTGGATTTCCAATGGACTTGAATTATGTTTTGAAATTATGTAATTTGTTATGTTTTTCATGGAAAATATTAATATGTGATGTTATTATGATTAGATTTCAAGTTCCAAGTTTTAAGAGATCAAAGTCATTAAGTTTGCTAAGGACTCCAGGTAAGTTGTGTTGCATGTGTGTGGCCTTCCGGCCTATGCCATAGAGTGCTAGGTGTTCATAATGTTGATGAATTGTGTGGTGTTTGGGATTGGGTATCGTAGGTTTAAATGGCGTTATTCTTTTGTTGATTTATTATATTATAGTTGCACTTATGTATGTTTATGTCATGTTCATGCATCATGTTTTTTTTAGAGCATAGAAAATTGAATTTCTCATGCATGTGTTTTTTTTTTTAATTTCATGAAAGATAAAGAGAGTAAAGTACGTAAATAGCTATTGTGGCTAAAGGAACTGAGTTTGGCTGTCCCGGATGTGGACTTTAAAGAAGGTCATCCCACTTCCCCTAAAGTGAGTTGGTCGTCTGAATAGCGGGCTTCTAAAGTTGTACCTCCTCACTCTAGAGTCATGACCCCAATAGTTCAGAGCCACTTAAAGTAAAATAAACCATACAGACAACATTGTTTTTACGAAAAGTTCATGCTTAGCATACATTTATTCATTTACATCACTTACTAAGTAATAGTGTGACAGCCCGAGACCCGATCGGGGTCCAAGGAGCCATCACTCAGGACAGAACAGAAAAACGTGGACTATATTTTTTTATTTAAAACTTTAACAGAAAACAGAATCGAAGACAGAAAACATATTAATATTTCGGCTCTTAAAACTTTACGGAGAGAAAAAACTTTCTCTGGAAATGAAACTGGAAAACATATTAGAAGTCGGACTTCAGAAATAAATGGCAAGAATAAAATAGAAATGGACGATTGAAACTGGAGGACATAATACAGAGAGAATAGTAAAAACAGGATAATTTGGACGTTTTGAAAAGAATACAGAATGGACGATAGACATGCAGGAGAAGACCTAAAAAAAAGAGAACATAAATCTGTCGACTAACAGGGGGCCATGGACGTTTAAATTTAAAGGCAGAAACAGTAGACAAACCGAAGCTGTGGACATTTAAAAGTCGATGACTGGAAACAGAAAACGACAAAAGTTCGTGGATGTTTGAAGTCAGAGGTAAAATGGACGCAGGAGTCCGTGGACGTTTGCACTAAAAGACAGAAGCAGTGGACACAGAAGTCCGTGGACGTTTGCACTAAAAGACAGAAGCAGTGGACATAGAAGTCCGTGGACATTTGCACTAAAAGACAAACACAGTGGACACAGGAGTCCGTGGACGTTTACGCTAAAATACAAAAAGCAGTAGACTTTTAGACTTAGCCGAATATGTGCAAACCCGAAGGACAGAAACTGAAAAGCAGAGTGGACGTTGAAAGGTAGAAGGCAGAATGGACGACTGTTTTGAAGAAGGCGTGGACGGCTATCTTCAAAGGCAGCTTGGACTTTTAAGAAAAGCAGAAGGCAGGATGGACGATAAAACAGAAGGTAGGATGGACGACTATTTTAACAGAGGGCGTGGACGACTGAGCCCAAAGGCAAAATGGACCATTATTTTGAAGGCATAATGGACGTGGACGACTGTTTTACAGAAGAGAATGACAACTGTTTTACTGAAGGCAAAAGTGACTGTGGACGACTAACACTTAGCCAAAATAAAAGACAGAAACCGAAGGCAAAATAGACAACAGAAACTGGAGGCAGTATGGACGACAGAATTGAAAGACAACATTTAACAGAAGAACTTATAAACAGAAGGCACAAAGACAGAAGGCATAAAACTCAACACAGAGTCTGTACACGGTTATTAAATCTCAGAAGCTGTACAGAACTTGACATAAACTTCAAAATATACAACTGTTATAACAGAGGTTTTAAAAACATTTACACAGATCTTAAACATCCCAAAAGCTGTACAGATATAACATACACACCCCCAGGTCCAAATGCGTCTGACTGCCACAACCACCCTGTGAGAGCTCAAACCACCAACCACCTATTCGTCGGTCTGAGGCACAAAATCCTCATGCACGGGTTCAGTACCTACATCAGAGAGTTCAACTATGAGCCTAGAGCTCAGTAAGAACATATCAGAAATAAATGCAGTGATGCATATGCTATGCATGAACATTTTTAAATACATGAACATTATATTACATTACGTTTCACTGGACAGGAAGGTATAAGTGGGAGGAAGAGCTGGCGCAACAGGAGTACATGCCACAACAGGACATAACAGTAATGCATGACAGGATGCCAGTCCTCGTCCACACTTAACCATACATTACATTCACATTTTAACTTCCATTACTTCAAATCTGGTGCTGAAAACATTTACATGGTTTTACAGAAAAACGTGTATGCATGAACGGTGCTTGAACTTAAACTGGCAGATAACAGAAATAAGACAACAGACAACAGAAAATACAGACATCTCAGGACATAACCCTAACTTTTCTACCCAAAACAACCCCGACAGAACTGAAAACCTAGTACCTCCGTGATGTAGGGCCTTAGGGCCGAATCTATGCATATGAACTTACTTGTTGTCCGTGAGTTGCAAGCTTTGTTCGTCTCGGTGAGTCTCAAACCATTAACAGATAAATGGAAGAAAACTCGAGAGAAAAAACAGAAAAGAGAAAGAAGAGAAACCGAGAAGTGTTTTTCGTAGGAGGGAAGGGAAGAAAGGAAGAGAGGTTGTATGGATTCCTTAACAAGTTTGGACACTTGGCATCCAACCATATGTCCCCCCCCCCCCCCACCTACCTTAATTCCTACCTAAACTGCCCCTTCATTGGTTTCTAACTAAGTGACTTGTTTTGGTTACTCTCAGTTTGGTTTTCCACTAACATCTCAACACATAACCTAATAAATCCGAGTATAAAAAAAATAAAAACCGTAACACTGAAAAATCTCGGGTGTTACAAATAGACACATAGATGAACTTTGTGGTGTAGGTGAAGATCTAGTAGGTGAGAACTATGATCCACAGACAGAACAGACTGACGGTTGACGTGGAGCTTTAATGATGCGAGCTTGTGTTGTTGGATGATTTTGACCTGTGGGCATGTTTTGGTATGTGTAACATAGCGAGAGTCTAGAATTGGTTTAACATGTATATTATGATAGGTGTAGCACGTTTAGCATTGTTATTTTTCTTAAGAACTTGATGTGGATGTAAATAATATAATAGGTGTTACGAATTTCTTGATAATGGTTGTATGACACTTATTTGGTGTTATTTTGTTAAGTTTAATTTGGATAGTTTTTTATGGTTTGAATGAGTGAATATGGTCATGTGATGGTGTATATTAGAGTGAAAGTTATGGTAAAAATTTATTAGTAAAAAAAAAAAAAATTGCTCCCAAAATGTCCACATTTTGTGTTTAAGTCCAAAAGAATTAGGTATATATTTTGTGGCGACTCGAGGGTCGTCACAAAAATCGACCCAGACCAAATAGGCAAGGAACCCTAACTTAACCGTCGAAAAAGGTTTTCGCCTTAGATTTGAGCACTTCTAGAAGAAACGCAGTCTCTTTCTCTCACACGCAGGAAGACCCTTTCAAAACCCTCGTTTTTTTTTTGTGCTGGAGGGTCATAATCTACTTCATTTCAACTTATGTAAGTTCTTCCATTGATTTTTCTGATATTCTATTGTTTTGTTGTGTGTGGACGAAATTGAAATGGATTTTTAATATTGATTCTGAGCTTGGTAAGAGATTTCTGCATCAGTTTTATAATTTGGGAGAAGTGTGTGATTTGATTCAATTTGATTCAATTTTCTTGGACTAGAGTTGTTTTCTGTTTTCGATTCGTTTTTAGTATATTTTCTTAGAAGTGAAATCGTAGTTTCAGCTCTGATTGAATTTGGTAGAATCAATTCCAGAAAGTGAATTTTTTTTCCTTGGGGAGGGCCAAAATCGGACTAGAACCGATACCACATTTCTGGTCTAGTTCTGGTCCGATCCTAGAAAAAAAAAATGGGCTTATTGGTCTTACAATTTGAAAACTGAATTTCAATGGTTCGGTCTTAATTTCTCAAAAACTCGAACCGAACCAGACCATATTCACCCCTAATATATATATTATTTTTCTATAATTAATGTATTTATTAAATCAAATAATAAGATTAATATTAATAATACTTTGAAGATAATTAATTCCACAGTAATGATTGAGACTCATGATTTACCTTTCATTAAGAGGAAAGTGTTGATATGAAAAGGATGGGATTGCACATAGCGATGGGTTGAAATTATTGCTTCATTGTTCTTGCCTTCTACTTTTCTCTATTTTTTTATAAAACATTTAACGTTCCATATCATTATCAAAGCAGACACAAATATCAAAAAATATCAGTCCTGTCAAGTATTGCAGACAGACAATGCATTATTTGCTTCCTAGCTTATTATATTTGAATTATGGGTTTAAAAGGTTATGCAAAAATAACACTTTAATTTGCCAAATATGACCTAATTTATGTTGTTTTTAAATTTTAAACAGTTTAATTGAAGATCGAGAGTTTTCGAATGGGTACGGTTCAACAGAAATTTTGATTAATTTTATTGAATTAAATTAGTTACCGTCGGTTTTAATATGAGGTTAAGGTTATTGGGCTTTAAGTGTGGGCCAGAAGGAGAGATATGGCTTGAACGACTTGGAAAAGACCTCTATAGTAGATGGATTATATGACTTGAAAACATGAATTAAATAGTTTGTGGGAGAATCAAAATCTGAAAAATAGTATTTTTGTAGATTAAAAAAATTGGGAGAAAAGGATGGATTTTTGACGGAAAAACCACAATTGTATTTCTTTGACGCGTTTACTTCAAACATGAGTCAAGCCCAACGAAATTGATGTTGTGTTTCATTTTGGACCAATTTTAGTTTTTGGCTTATTGGGTTCTTGGGTTAGCAAAATTTCAATTGTCAAAAAACATCATTGTTAGAGATTGATATGACCTGAATTCGATTTGAATCAAGTCATATAATTCCATGTTGAGAATATTATAATATATAGAATTTTAATTTAATATATAAATATATGTTTGAGTCGCAAAACTCATTGTATCTATTTTTTTCCTCTATCAGTAATTTTTTTTCCAGTCTTGGATTTTTTTTGTAAATCTCGGCGTACATTAATTATTTTTTGTCAATTCTTGTTTGATTTTAACAATAACTTTTAAAAAAATATAATTTTCTTAGAAATATAGCACACTTTACCAATTTAGCCCATAAAAATGAACGAAAAACTAATGGATCTACTCTATGGGGAGTTGCTAGTTGGTGGCAAGATTGTGGACATTTGAGTATTTTCCTTTGAAAAAATAGTACTTTTTCATTTAAAAAATAAAAATATGATCCATTTTTCATTAACACTCATGGTCTTAGTATAATGCAAGGGTAAGCCTTGAAGAGTAATTAATGAAAGGCCCATCATGTGAATATTGGAAATACAGAAAAAAGGAGAGCATACTTTGAAACTTGGCGTCAATTATTGCTTCATTAATTTATATTATAATTTGGTGAAACTAATTAATGTAAAATATAAAGAACAATTAATTAATAGAAACATTATTTATCGATATTTTATTTGATATTAAATGTATCTCATCAAGGATATAAAAGCTTATTTATTTTCTAAAAATAGTATAAAATAATATGAATTTATATCTTAATTAAAATTTTTTATCATCTTATATTAATTTCCAACGTTGATTTTAAAGGAGGTGATATTAATATTGAATAAAAATTTATATTACAATTAAATATAATTTAGAAATGTAGAGATGTAACTAGCCCACTAGACCATATAGAGGCTCATAAGCTTGTTCGGGGGCATAAGCTACTCAACATTGTCAGACAAAAAACAAAACATCAAACGCTTCGTTAATTAAATTCGATGATACAATAATTAATTAATAAATAATATTATATATATTTTTTTATTCTACCTTCTAAATATATTTTTTGACATGTCAAATAATTATTAGTGTAATTAAATTGCAATGTACTAAACATTATTTGTTACGTCAACAAGTATATTTAAATAGTAAAGTAAGAAAGTAAAATTGACATTATTCTTAATTACTTAATATGTAACTACGTTATAGAGTTAAAACCAAGTTTAATTGCCAACACTCCCCATTGATTCAAAGTTACATACGCCAACTAACGATAAGAACTAAGCATGTTTTTGTACTCTGGCAAATGTGTCCCACCTATACTAAAGTACATCAACATTTTAACAAAATTTCTTAAAAAATAGAACCTCACGTCAATATGCTTTGTCTTCTTGTGCAAAGTTTAACTTTTAGTTACATGTAATAGTGTGTTGAGGATGTAACACCCACATGCTTGGCTTCTGTGTAAGACAATGTTGTGGTTTCTTGCATCCACATAATGGCACCAAAACCAAGGGTCAATCAGACACACTGCATGAGGTACTTTTTCTGTCATTAAAGGACCCTGAGGAGTCACTATCACTAAATCCATTTAATTTAAAATTTCATAAACCTTGACACACCCAAGAGAAAATGATCCATTCTGATGGGTGTGAGCCAAATAAATTTAGCCTCTAACTACGCTCTCGTATTTTCTTCTATCTAATGGCAAACTAGCCAGCATAGCATATTCGAGCTTGAAAAAATCTAATTTTTTGAGCCTAATGAGTCTGTCTAAAAGAAAATTCAAATCAAACCGACTCACGAATTGAAGTTAAATTAGTTAAGTCGAGTTGAGTTCGCTACAATCCAAGCCGACCGTCGGCCCTCTCTTTTGATATCTTTATATATTCGTTGGTGCGACTGATTTTTACAATTCTGTTAGACGAAATTTTCTACCAATTTAAGATAAAATATGAAAATTTTAAAATTATTTTTAGCCGTTTTAATTTATATTCAATGTATAAGAGACTCCACCCGTTTTCGTTGCATGATTCAGTGTCAACAAGACTCATAAATATTTGTAGTACAAACAACTGTGACATTGTTCTAACTTTATAACGTTCACACACTATTGTCTGCGTTGATATGCCCATGTTTTATTTTGACTCGTGGGTAGACTTCCCTAGTTTCTTTTCACACACGTCCCTTGTCTTTTCTTGTGTTTTACTGGGTTTTAAATTCCAAGCCACAATTATTAAATCCGACTTTTATCAGACATTTAATGTGCGTACCAACTTATAAATCTTTATTTTAGTAAAGGTGAAATGATTATAAATCTCATGGGTTTAACGTGGTTAATAAAGAATAATATTAAATTACCAAATTATAATATTTTTATTTTCGTCTTTTTTTTTTTTTGTTTTAACAACTTTCTTAAAATATATATTTAAGTATATTATAAGATAAGAGATGACTGGTTAACAGCTCGAACCTTGTATAAATTAATGGCGCTCCACTGTGAATCCAACTATCCATGTTCTCTTCCTCAATTTCCTCTGTAAATTCTACCGACCCAAAACATCACTTCTAAGCTAACCCATTAGTCTCTTCTTTTACTCGACCCTTCTCTCTCTCTCTCTCTCTACTGTAATTTTAGTAGTTGCAGGAGCTTTCAGAGAAAGGAAAAGCGGCTTCAAGATGTTGGCTATGGTGGCGAGCTGGTTTACACCTACCTCTCTTTTTGTGACGATAAACTTTGTGATTGCCACTATCGTCATCATCTCCCGCTTCAGCCATCAGAAAACACCTCCAAACCCACAGCTCGGAACCCTAAACTCAGCCCAACTCGATCGAGCTCCTTCGCTGCTGTACCGAGTCAAGTCCATCAACTTCTCTTTCCTTTCGTTCGATGGCCACGCTAACGCGGACGAGTTCGATTCGGATAGGTCCAATCAACTCGTTCGAGCTCCTTCCATCTTGAACCGTCTTATGTCTGGCAATCTCTCCTCTATCTACAGATCAGAAGATATTACCCATTCGGAAATCGAAACAGTCCGGCTCATCGAACCGGAATCGCGAGATTTGAAATCAAACCCGGAGCAGAAAATAATTCAGGAAGTGAAACGGAGCAACTCGGACCCAGGTGGAGAGGTTCCGACGACGGTGCCGGAGAAGATGATGAAGTCTGCGAGTGAAAAAATGGGTAAAAGGCAGGTAGAGGAGATCGAAAGGAGAAGGCCTTCCACTGTGAGAGTGGATAAAAGGGGATCGATCGGCGAGGTTGAAGAAGAGATCGATGCAAAAGCTGATGATTTTATCAATAAGTTCAAGCAGCAGTTGAAGTTGCAGAGGCTTGATTCTCTTCTTCGTTACAGAGATATGCTGAGGGGAAAGTAAATTCATAGAGAGCCTCTACTTTCGCCATTTCTGATTGTATCCACCTTTTCTTGTTCATATCTATGGAAATTTTACATCTTGGTTTTATCCGCCATGACTGTACCGTAATGCTTCTAATTAGTCAAGCTTCCAGATAAGTTCTATCTATAATTGTAGTCATGGTTTTTTTTTCAGCTGCTTTTTTGTTCCGAACTGTCTTTCTGAAAGTTTTAGAATTTTTTAATTAATAATCTCCCTACTAAAAAGTAAAACCCAATTTCCTCTAATAAATACATAATCAAAGGTCCTCAAATATGAAAGTATTAACAAGTTCAACCTTTGTTAATAAATTCACCCTTGACGGATGAAATTTTAACAAATCCCCTTGGCGGTAGGGGTGGGTACGGTCCGGTCTGGTTCCAGCTTGGAACCGGACCGGACCGAACTTTTCGAGATTTTAAATCTCAGAACCGGAACCGGTCCTGGAAGGGACCGGTACCGAACCAGGACCGGTACCGGTTCCTCCCATCAATTTTTTTTTTTTTTTTTTCCTTGAAATGTTAAAACTGAATCTTGTTTCTCTATTTTAGAATGAAAAACAAAAAAAGACGATACACGGATTTAAACTTTAAAGAACCAGAAACACAATCAAAAACATGGAATTTTTCTATGCAAGGCTAAAACCCAAAGATCTCCAAAATTGTGCAGTTATGAAATCAGATTCTCAAACCAAACATTGTAGAAAATCTTTAACACTCGAAAATCAGTTAACTTTCGTAGAGTAAATAAGTTTGAAACTAACAAAAATAATTTGAGAAAACATCAAAAAGCATAAGAAAATTCGTAAAAATCAGAACAGGATGCACTATGTATGTGAAATCGATAGAGAAGTAAGCAAGACTCGGGATCTGCAAATCTGCTCAGGGGGCCTGTAATGCCTTACCAGGAAACGAAGTGTGTTCTGTGATGTGGGAAGTGTGTGAACACCGGCTACTCGCCACACCCATCTCTCAGACGAAGCAAAACCAACGATTTTTTATCGTTCAGGTCGTAGAGACAGGGACTCGGGGTTCAGAGGAGGAGTCGGCAGAGGGGGACTCGACGGAGCGGGACTCGGCAGAGGGGGACTCGGCAGAGGGGGACTCGACAGAGAGGGACTCGGCAGAGGAGGACTTCGCAGCGGCTAGAGAGGGACTCGGGATCGCTAGACGCATCGGCCTCGCTAATTGTTGAAGTCTGAACTTCAGACTTCAACAATTATGAATTTCAGTTTTAGCCTAAAACCTTTAGGGCATCCGACCGGTTCTCCCACGGTCCTAGCCGGTTCCCGACCTCGGAACCGTGCACCGGACCGCGGTTCCCGGTTCTTATAATTTTGGAACCGGAACCGGCTCCCAACTACACAGAACCGGCTAAGAACCGGCCCGAACCGGCGGTCCAGTCCGGTCCACCGGTTCCGGGCCGGTTCTGCCCACCCCTACTTGGCGGGCGAGGCATCCGGTTCCAGAAGAGATGCAAGAACAAAAGCTCACTCTCGAAGAACAACACCCCGTCCAAAAAATATATCAAATAATATTAGATTAACTTGAAATTGTTATCACACAATTGAAATATTATAAGAATATAGTCAGCAAAATTTCGTGATTTTTCTACAATTTATTATAATTATTTTTGCATAAATTTCATAAAAAAAATATAATAAATTGAGAAAATATTGAAAAATCATGAAACTTTGTAACTATGTTCTAATAATATTTCAGCCTCATGGTAAAACTTTCATTCTAATTCAATATCGTTTGATATATTTTCTGGAGTAACTAACCATATGCACGTCCGCTCTTGAAAGATCGAGTGCTTCGTCTAGAAAAACTATCTCATAAAACAAATCAAACGATATTGGATTAATTTGACTAAACAAGAGAGATATCATGCTAACATATTCCGCAAAATTTCATGATTTTTCAATAATTTTATGATTTATTATAATTCTTTATGAAATTTATACAAAAATAATCATAATAAATTTTACGAATCTTGAAAAACCATGAAACTCTGCAGACTATGTTCTTATGGTATGTCAGTTCTGTGATAAATATTTTAAAATAATCTGATATCGTTTGATATGTTTTTTAGACTTGATGCCTTTTATTTAAGAGCGGGTGTTCGTTCCGATATCTCTTCTAGAATGGACGCTCGTTCCTTTGCAAGTGGGCTCTCGATCTAGAAGAAATATGTGGAACTACATAAAAATTTGAGACCGGAAGACCGTTCTTCAAGATCGGTCGTCTGTCAGAGGTTATTTGTTAAAAATCCATACGTCAAGGGCGATTTTGTTAACTAAAAAATTTTAAGTCAATCTTGTTAATACCTTATTCTTTGAGGGTAAAACTGGCATCTACCCTTAATCAAAATCAATTTAGCTTTTTCGACAAATCAGATCTTAATATATCATTTTTTATAGAACTTAATCTTTTTTTTTTTTTTTAAATCTAATCTCATCGCATGATGTAAATGATTTTTTAAAATCTACTTTTATTATTTCGTTAATTTTCGCAAATGTTAGACAACTGAGAACGTGAACCATTTTATTATGATTTTTACACCATCAAACAAAATCCCCCTGTTAATCCTCCTCCATGTTCGCCTGCTTTCACTTCGCTACTCATTCCGCCATTTTCATGCAGCTTCAAACCGCTGCTTCCTTCGCCAAACCCCACGCGGAATTGGTTGTCCTTTGTTCTCTGGGTGTTGAAGGCGATAACTGAAATGGCGAGAACGATGACAACTGTTTGGAAGGAGCTGTCTGTTTGCCAGAAGGAGGCTGATTCGTCGCCGGTTTTGGGTGAACCCCGGGGGACTGAATCTGCTGAAAGCAGTGCCAACGCCCTTCGGACCCAGTCTTTTGTTTGTTCATCTCCAAGTGCAATCCTCAATTTACACGGCCGATTTGAAATCATTTCTCTTTGTCGGATCTTTTCTGCCTGCTCTTGCACCATCTGCCGCTACAAGCTTGACGATTTACTTAGCAAGAGGTTTTTAAGATAAAAGGCAGCGTTTGGGACAAATCGGAAGCATGACCGTCTTTTAATCCTCTCTCTTTCTTCCTTATTTCCTTGAACTTCTGTTGTTCTTCATCTTCTTCTGTCTATTAACGAAAACTTTGGGGGGGGGGGGGGGGGGGGGGGGGGGGGGTGGGGGGGATTAAAATTGTTGGGCTCGAACCATATTTTGAATTGAATTGAGACTATAAAATATTTTTTGGCCTCAAGAAACCGAGAAACCCAGTGACACCAAAAAGAAATAGGAGAGAACAACAAGCAAAACAAATTCTCGGATTTTTCAGGAGCAGTTGGAAGATAATTTCGTTGTCTCAAGATTAAACCGTTGGATTGTCTCGCAATTTTGATAAAGGGTGCGCAACATACAGAGGTACATTATGAACGGTTAAGATTTTATTTTGTGTTTCTAACACTTTCAGGTAGGGTAAAAACAAGATTGTATTTTTGTACTCTATATTTATCCTCTCTTACTTTTTGTTGTCTTCTAAGATCATTGTTTGATCTTGATAAATTATTGTATGCCTTTAATTTGATGATCTAGAAAGAACTTTGGCTGTACCCATTATTTGTAGTATAGTGGAAGGTTGATTAAGTGGCATACGGGTCTCGTGGTTTTTTACTCTCTATTTTAAGAGTTTTCCATGCTAAAAAGTGGTATTGCGAATCTCGTTAATTTTTAGGTAATTTATTATCGCTTATTACTATTGGTTAATTTGCTTTGCCTATTTGATTACACAAAGAGAGAAAACTGTATTTTATTCCGCTGTACATTCTCATTGTCGAGAGTTGATATTGATATTTTTCTCAATAAGTGGTATCAGAGCAAGGTTGTTTTGGTGGTTATTTGTGTGCTTATCATAAATAGGGTATTTCCTTGAACTTCTGTTGTTCTTCATCTTCTTCTGTCTATTAACGAAAACGAGGGGGGGGGGGGGGGGGGGTGGGATTATAAATAGAGAGAGGATTAAAATTGTTGGGCTCGAACCATATTTTGAATTGAATTGAGACTATAAAATATTTTTTGGCCTCAAGAAACCGAGAAACCCAGTGACACCAAAAAGAAATAGGAGAGAACAACAAGCAAAACAAATTCTCGGATTTTTCAGGAGCAGTTGGAAGATAATTTCGTTGTCTCAAGATTAAACCGTTGGATTGTCTTGCAATTTTGATAAAGTGTGCGCAACATACAGAGGTACATTATGAACGGTTAAGATTTTATTTTGTGTTTCTAACACTTTCAGGTAGGGTAAAAACAAGATTGTATTTTTGTACTCTATATTTATCCTCTCTTACTTTTTGTTGTCTTCTAAGATCATTGTTTGATCTTGATAAATTATTGTATGCCTTTAATTTGATGATCTAGAAAGAACTTTGGCTGTACCCATTATTTGTAGTATAGTGGAAGGTTGATTAAGTGGCATACGGGTCTCGTGGTTTTTTACTCTCTATTTTAAGAGTTTTCCATGCTAAAAAGTGGTATTGCGAATCTCGTTAATTTTTAGGTAATTTATTATCGCTTATTACTATTGGTTAATTTGCTTTGCCTATTTGATTACACAAAGAGAGAAAACTGTATTTTATTCCGCTGTACATTCTCATTGTCGAGAGTTGATATTGATATTTTTCTCAATAAGTGGTATCAGAGCAAGGTTGTTTTGGTGGTTATTTGTGTGCTTATCATAAATAGGGTATTTCCTTGAACTTCTGTTGTTCTTCATCTTCTTCTGTCTATTAACGAAAACGAGGAGGAGGGGGGGGGGGGGGGTGGGATTATAAATAGAGAGAGGATTAAAATTGTTGGGCTCGAACCATATTTTGAATTGAATTGAGACTATAAAATATTTTTTGGCCTCAAGAAACCGAGAAACCCAGTGACACCAAAAAGAAATAGGAGAGAACAACAAGCAAAACAAATTCTCGGATTTTTCAGGAGCAGTTGGAAAATAATTTCGTTGTCTCAAGATTAAACCGTTGGATTGTCTCGCAATTTTGATAAAGGGTGCGCAACATACAGAGGTACATTATGAACGGTTAAGATTTTATTTTGTGTTTCTAACACTTTCAGGTAGGGTAAAAACAAGATTGTATTTTGTACTCTATATTTATCCTCTCTTACTTTTTGTTGTCTTCTAAGATCATTGTTTGATCTTGATAAATTATTGTATGCCTTTAGTTTGATGATCTAGAAAGAACTTTGGCTGTACCCATTATTTGTAGTATAGTGGAAGGTTGATTAAGTGGCATACGGGTCTCGTGGGTTTTTACTCTCTATTTTAAGAGTTTTCCATGCTAAAAAGTGGTATTGCGAATCTCGTTAATTTTTAGGTAATTTATTATCGCTTATTACTATTGGTTAATTTGCTTTGCCTATTTGATTACACAAAGAGAGAAAACTGTATTTTATTCCGCTGTACATTCTCATTGTCGAGAGTTGATATTGATATTTTTCTCAATAAGTGGTATCAGAGCAAGGTTGTTTTGGTGGTTATTTGTGTGCTTATCATAAATAGGGTATTTCCTTGAACTTCTGTTGTTCTTCATCTTCTTCTGTCTATTAACGAAAACGAGGAGGAGGGGGGGGGGGGGGGGGGGGGTGGGATTATAAATAGAGAGAGGATTAAAATTGTTGGGCTCGAACCATATTTTGAATTGAATTGAGACTATAAAATATTTTTTGGCCTCAAGAAACCGAGAATCCCAGTGACACCAAAAAGAAATAGGAGAGAACAACAAGCAAAACAAATTCTCGGATTTTTCAGGAGCAGTTGGAAAATAATTTCGTTGTCTCAAGATTAAACCGTTGGATTGTCTCGCAATTTTGATAAAGGGTGCGCAACATACAGAGGTACATTATGAACGGTTAAGATTTTATTTTGTGTTTCTAACACTTTCAGGTAGGGTAAAAACAAGATTGTATTTTTGTACTCTATATTTATCCTCTCTTACTTTTTGTTGTCTTCTAAGATCATTGTTTGATCTTGATAAATTATTGTATGCCTTTAGTTTGATGATCTAGAAAGAACTTTGGCTGAACCCATTATTTGTAGTATAGTGGAAGGTTGATTAAGTGGCATACGGGTCTCGTGGTTTTTTACTCTCTATTTTAAGAGTTTTCCATGCTAAAAAGTGGTATTGCGAATCTCGTTAATTTTTAGGTAATTTATTATCGCTTATTACTATTGATTAATTTGCTTTGCCTATTTGATTACACAAAGAGAGAAAACTGTATTTTATTCCGCTGTACATTCTCATTGTCGAGAGTTGATATTGATATTTTTCTCAATAAGTGGTATCAGAGCAAGGTTGTTTTGGTGGTTATTTGTGTGCTTATCATAAATAGGGTATTTCCTTGAACTTCTGTTGTTCTTCATCTTCTTCTGTCTATTAACGAAAACTTAGAGGGGGGGGGGGGTGGGATTATAAATAGAGAGAGGATTAAAATTGTTGGGCTCGAACTATATTTTGAATTGAATTGAGACTATAAAATATTTTTTGGCCTCAAGAAACCGAGAAACCCAGTGACACCAAAAAGAAATAGGAGAGAACAACAAGCAAAACAAATTCTCGGATTTTTCAGGAGCAGTTGGAAGATAATTTCGTTGTCTCAAGATTAAACCGTTGGATTGTCTCGCAATTTTGATAAAGGGTGCACAACATACAGAGGTACATTATGAACGGTTTAAGATTTTATTTTGTGTTTCTAACACTTTCAGGTAGGGTAAAAACAAGATTGTATTTTTGTACTCTATATTTATCCTCTCTTACTTTTTGTTGTCTTCTAAGATCATTGTTTGATCTTGATAAATTATTGTATGCCTTTAGTTTGATGATCTAGAAAGAACTTTGGTTGTACCCATTATTTGTAGTATAGTGGAAGGTTGATTAAGTGGCATACGGGTCTCGTGGTTTTTTACTCTCTATTTTAAGAGTTTTCCATGCTAAAAAGTGGTATTGCGAATCTCGTTAATTTTTAGGTAATTTATTATCGCTTATTACTATTGGTTAATTTGCTTTGCCTATTTGATTACACAAAGAGAGAAAACTGTATTTTATTCCGCTGTACATTCTCATTGTCGATAGTTGATATTATATTTTTCTCAATAAGTGGTATCAGAGCAAGGTTGTTTTGGTGGTTATTTGTGTGCTTATCAAATGGAAGAGTCTAGTAACAGTAGCAATACTATGATTAAGCTCATGTCTACCAATCACTCGATTTGGAAGTCATGAATGAAAGACCTATTATGTTATCTGGATTATGAAGACGAGCTTTTGAGAGATGAGGGAAAATCAAACGAGATGTCTAAAAAAGATTGGGTCAAGTTGAACAGAAAAGTCGTTGACAAAATTCAGCATGTTGCTAATGAGATAATCACCAGCAAAGTTTGATAGACTCTAAGAGAGTTGTATGAAAAGAAGAATACTCAAGATAAAACTTTTCTTTTCAGTTAATTGATGTATCTCTGATATACAGATGAAACTCCAGTTTCTGATCACTTGAATGTTTTTCAATAAATTCTAAATCAGTTGGCAGCACTTGACATGAAACTAGATGATGAGATATATGCTTTGTGTTTGATTAGTTCATTGTTTGACAGTTGCAAAACTCTTGTTATTTCTCTTAGAAATTCTGCTCCAGATGGTGTGCTCACTATGAAGATGGTAAAAGAAAGTATGTTGAATGAAAAAAACATAAGAAAAAAGTGAGGTCTAACTACACACAGTCAGATGCTAGTTTCAGAGAAATGAGGTAGGAGCAAGAATAAGAACCATAAGAGCCGTAACAACAATGACAGATTACGAGGGAAGTCTCAGACAAGGAATGACTTCAAATGTTTCCACTGTGACAAGCCAGGGCACAAGAAACGTCAGTGCAGAAAATGGTTGAGAGAACAAAAAACAAAATCAGAAAGGCAAAGGCAAGATAGATGATGTTAATACTGTTAACTTAAAATGCGTGTAAGTCTAACTATGTTTTTGATGATTATGATTAGTGTGAAATGTATAAATATAAAATGATTGTAAGAAATGAACTTTATTAATATAATTGCAGTTAATTGTAAATGCTCTTTATGTAATACCCAGCATTTTCGGTCACGTAATTGTCTTGAGATTCACTGAACTGAGTTAATTCGCTATTAATGTAATGATTATTTTATTGGAATTGGGACGCCGAGAATTTTAGAGTTTAGAAAGAATACAACGAAAAAGAGGAGCCATAACGTCGAGATTTTCGGGTTTCCGCTCATTAGGGGTATTTTCATAAATAGGAGAATTTAAGTCCGTTTCGTGAGCGGGAAGTTTTGATGGAACTACGAGAATTATTTAGGGTGATTGGTAGAATAAGAAAATTTCGAGAACCTAAAACGACGGGTTTTGTACCACTTAGTTGGAAAGCTAGGTTGAGTGGCATTTTCGTAATTAGGGTTGCTTTAAAAAAAAGAAAGAAATAAAAGAAACCCTCCCTCGAACTTCTCTCATTCACGATTTAGCCTCCCCTCCCTCAAAATTTCTCTCCTCTCACATTCCTCTTCTCCTTCTCCATCCAGCCACGATTCTCCCCTCTCCCTTCCATGATTTTGTCCTCCTCTTTAATATTTCTTCTCCTTTGTGAAGACTAAGGGTAAGTGGTTAGTTTGTTTGATGGGTTTTTGGTTTAGGGACTTAAATGGATGAAAAGTGTTGATATGTTGGTGGTTTTGTTAGGGTTCCGAAAATCCCCTCATTCCTTGGAGTTTTGGGTGATTCTCATTCTTTTAAAGCATTTGAGGTATGACAACTCCTCCTTTAGGTGATAGTTGATTCTAGGGTTTTGAGATTTTAATGTAATGTTATTAGTTGATGGAATTTGAGTATTAATAATTATCAATGATAGAATTTTGGATGTTGTTGATGTTTAGGTTAAGAATATGTTGTTGGATGACAATTTGGGTTGTTGAAAGGTATAAATGTCATTAATGTTGGTGGAAATAAATTACGCGCACTAGGTGTTTGATGAAATGCCCGAATGAGACAAAGTGAATCTCTAGGAGTTTGCCTTAGATATGGATTTTCTAGTTTTAAATTCGGTTTGTTTATGATCGATTTTTAAAACTAAAATGTGAAATGTTTTAGGCGGAAATGTAGCACCTGGTTCCATTGAACCAAAAATTTAATTTATTATTATTTATGATGTACTTTTATAGAAGGGTTGGAGGAGTTATTGATTAGGTTAATAAATGATCAGGCGAGGGCATGATGGTAATTAGAATTTTACTTAGTGGATAGCGTATTTAAGGAAAAAGTCCAATGTGAGTAGCCGCCACTGTTTCATTTCTCTTTACCTCTCAGCTTGACAGATTTCCCCTAGGCGATTCCCCTCCAACCAAGGTGAGTTTCGATTCGATTATTTGCTGTTTTTAGTGTCTAGATAACTGGTGGATGGCTATGTGTGCATTTTGGAAGTACAGAGATTGAGGGATGGGATTTGGGGTTTAGCGATGAATCGGGAATGGCAAAGAACAGAACCCCCAGAACTAGCCTCTCTAGATTTCCTAATGTTTAGAATGAAGTTTAGTAATGCTGTGCTTATGTTTTAGGTGAGCCAGCTCTTGGAATATCCTATCACTAGGAACTCTCGGTGAAGCCAAGTAAGTGAAGTATTGTGTGTGCCTTCGGGCCTACATCACAAAACAGTAGGTTTATGCTTGTTTGAGTATTTTCTGTATGTCATGCATCATGTTTTTGAAAGAATTACGAAAATGAACTTTCATGTATCATTATGGAAAGACAGGTACATATTGAAATGCAGTGGCGGTTAAGGGAACTAATCCACCCCTTAACTGATGAAGAGGATTTATGACATTGGGAGAATTGATCCCACTCCCAAGGGAATCGAGAGATCAGAACAGCTATTAAAGAAATTCATTCACCCCTTAACTAATGAAGAGGATGCATGACATTGAGAGAATTGATCCCACTCCCAAAGGAACCAAGGGATCAGATCAGAGATCGAACGAATGTCCAACTTAGATGTGAAAGTAGAAACTGCATAATTAGGATTTAAATTTCAGCATATCATTTCATTATTGCTTTACTTACTTAGCATTAGGCTAATAGATGAGTTTTGTGATGTAGGTGTTGAGGATACCACAGGTGAATTCCATGAGTTTACTGATGAATAGATGGAGTTGGAGGAGCACTTCTCTGTCTCGAACTGGTATACTGATGAGGCGGATTAACTGATGTCAGTTGGTGTGAAAGTTTAGTTGACAGTGTTTCAATTTTAAATTTGTTGAGTTTTCATGACAGTAGTGATTTCGATGTTTTGAATACATTTTTGAGTTTCTTTTTCTGATAATAGTGTTCTGTTGGAATTTAATGTTGGCACTCACTGGATTTTTAGTAATGTAATTGTTTTAAATGTTTTTGAATGGTTTCAGTGAAGTGAGTAAATTCTTTTCTGTAGTTAGAGTTGTGTTTGTATACCAAGGAGTAGATGAAATGTGGTTCTGTTCTCTATCGTAGATGAAGTCTATCGACAGAGGTTGAGTTGTTGTTCTGTTGTCTATCGGAAGATGTCTTCAGTGGAAGCCATCAGATGATATAGAATGAAATTTGTCGTTTAGTGATCGGTATATGTAGCTTGTTTTATCGGAAGATGTTGTTTTGTTCACTATCGGTAGATGAAGTCTATCGGTAGATGTCTGGTTATAGTTATGTGTCTATCGGAAGATATAAGTAGAGAGTTTGTCGTTTAGTGATCGGCGTATGCAGTTTACTCAATCGGAAGGTGTAGGTTTAAGTCTATCGGATGATGTCTCAGTAAACTCATCGACAGATGCGCGCTGACGTCATCGGTAGATGTAGGAGGACTTTTGTCGTTTAGTCATCGGTGGATGTAGAACAAAGTCGATCGGATGAAGGAAATCATTTGGCTGACGTCATCGGAAGATGTAGAGTGTATTTTGTCGTTGCGATCGGTTGATGTTGGATAATTGATTTATCCGGTTGACGTCACCGGTAGATACAGTCTACCGAGAGATGTCTTTTGTTTTTTTTTCATTTGGCTGACGTCATCGACAGAAGCCTTCTATTTTCTGTTTCTGCTTCTTTCGTTGACTTTATTAATCGGCAGATCCGTTTGACCTCTGTGACATCTCAAGTATTTCAATTTCAACTTCTATTTTCCATTGGCCGATTACTTCTTAATATTTCCAACGATTATTTTAACGTTGTTTTGTGGCTTTGTCTAATTCTATTTTTGCTTAAACGATTTCCGCTGCAAGTTTTAAAAAAAAATGTATGGTTGAAATTTTTAGTCATGTACGGGCATTGTGTGACGAACCGGGTTCAGATAACTCGGGGCGTTACAGGAAAGGACTTAAAGATGACGTGCAAGACTTGCTAAGAACGCCAGGTAAGTGGATGTGTTAGGACTTCCGGCCGCAGGGCCCTACATCACGAGGATACTAGGGTGATTTGTTTGAGTTATTGTTGATGGTTGTGACTCGTTGTGTGCTATGATATGATGAATGAAGTAGAGTGATGTTATGATTCATGATGTACAGCTCGTCACGCATAGCATGTCGTCTTTAAGTGAATTCATGTCCATGCATCATGATTATTCAAAAGCATATAAAAATGATTTATGTGCATGTTTTATATGATCATGATAAGTATATGAAAATTGTATGTAAGCATGAATAAGTGTGGGACTGGGGAATTTGCCACGATTATGTTCCCAAGATTTTAGTACGATTCGCGGATCCTCCCGCTGGTGGGGGCCGAACTGGTAGGAAGACTCACGGATCCTCCAGCAGGTGGGGGCCGGGTTGATACTGCACGATTAGTTCGCGGATTCTCCAGTTGGTGGGGGCCAGACTAGTCATTATCGTTATTGTCCGATTGGACCACGATTATGATTCCCTTGCCATTTCTCCTTGTGCCCCTCAATTCATACCATGTTAATGATGAACAAGAACAAGATTACGAACACGAACATGATTTTGGTGAAGCATGCGTTCATGAGCATTTACATATTTATTGCACTCCTTACTAAGCATTAGGCTTCTAGTTTAAATCTTATGATGTAGGTAACGAATTGGAAGGTGAGGACCTTAAACCAAGTGATGACGTCTGAGTCGAGTTGCTGGATGGTGCTCATGGTGGAGTTTTGTGGCTGGGCGGCGATTTTGACCCACGGGATTGTGCTCTTAACAAGTGTCGGTAGAAAAAGATGATGTTCGTATGACTTTTATGGGAAGACAAGTGTTAGGATAGTCGATTATTTTCTTTTACGACTCTAGTGAGGATTTTATGACTAAGTAGTTTTATCTATTTTTAACTTCCACTATGGTTTACACGTTTGTTCTTCTATGATATTTTTTTTTATGGATAGTATAAGAATTTAAGGTCTCTCGATTTGAATGGTTTGAAGTGATCTTAGGTTGATGAATTTGGGAGAAGTTTTGATAGGATTATAATGTATTTTTGGGCAAGAGAGAAAAGTATGCAGGAAAGTGTAGGATCGTAATTGTCTAAGAGGGGGGTGAATTAGACTTTTTAAACTTAATTGTTAATCTAATCGTTTTCTCCTTTGTGTTAAACTTATAAGTTAACAGTGAGCAATCAAGCAATAAAAGTATAGAGAGAGAGAAAAACAACACCGAGAGTTTTTACGTGGTTCGGCCAAAACCTGCCTACGTCCACACTTCAAGGTTTCCCCCTTGAAGATCCTTAACTTCTCCTCAACGAGAATTCCAGATCGAGCTTCCCGGACGTCGATCTATAGCCTTACAACTCTGGATTGAACTTCACGGGCGTCAATCCACTGCCTTACACTTTGATTGATCTTCACGGGCGTCAATCACAGCCTTTTACAATTTTACAAATAAGAATATGGAGCACAAATGCTACACTCTCTCAAAGAGATAAATCTCAAGTTCTAGGGCAGAGAGAGAGGTGTATCAGAAAATACAGAGTAGTGCTAAGTATTTGCTTGTAAGGATTAGAAGATAAATTCAGCAAAAGTTCTTTTCCCGAGCTTCTTTCTTCTATTTATACTCTGTTTGAAATCGGCTTCAGATCTGGAATGCTTCTCATCTGAAAATAGAAATATAGCCGTTGGAGAAACCTCCGTACTAAGACAGCTAGCCGTTGCGTTCTGAAGTCGCTTTCGTTCTTCGCCATTAAAGGTCTGAAGTTAAAGCTATGGACGACTATCACTGTAGTTAGCAGTCTTTTGAATTTAGCGCTAAGACTGTGGGCGTTTACACCTTTTCTTTGATCGTGGACAAGTGTGTCTATTTGTAACGCCTCGAATTATATAAACCCGGTTCGCTACACATAATACTGAACCGAACTATGGCATTTTGAGAAAATCTTAAAATTTCACTAAAAATCAAAATTTGATTCTTAAACGTAAAAACTTGCAGTGAAAAATATTTGTATAAAACAACATTCATTAAATAATTAAAATATTAAAAACTGTTGGTTGAAAGAAGACAAAAGAAAAATAGAACACATCTACCGCTGAATAGTTCTAGCGGTATTATTAGAGACAGAATAGTCTCGGCGGTAGAAACAGGAATAGAAGGCATCCACCGCTAAATAGTGTCGACGATAGAAGCAGAAACAAAAGGCTTTTTCTGCTATCAACGTCCACCGCTCACGTCAGCCGAACGACACGTCGACTTCTCACGTCTACCGCTCACATCCACCGATCACGAAATGACAAGATCTATTACTCACATCCACCGATCACAAAACGACAAAACCTATTACTCACATCCACCGATCACAAAACGACAAAACCTATTACTCACATCCACCGATCGACAACATCCACCGATAGACTATATCCACCGATAGACTACGTGTAACGACCCTATTTCCCAGCAAGATATTGTCCGCTCTGGGGATTGGGCTATAGTCCAATATCCTCCCCTCACGGCTTTGTTTGGCGAGAACTTCCCAGAAGGTCACCCAACCTGGAATTGCTCTCGCCGAAGCACTTTTAACTTCGGAGTTCTTATGAGATCCGTTGCCAATCATGCTCCAAAACACGTCTTGCTATGTTGGAAGGGTCTCTTTACATATGTTTCATTTTCACATACTTCCCCAAGCGATGTGGGATTGTGACGACCCACTTTTTACGACCTGTCACCTTCCGTTTCGCCCGCGCGGACGTACCGCCATCCGAGTTCCGGTTCGTGCAGCCATCATACCCATACGTGCATATTCGGGTCATCACAATCACCCCCCCTCGGGGGCCCAACGTCCTCGTTGGCCACATTTCCGGTTGGATACAGGCTTTGATACAATTTGTAACGACCCTGTTTCCCAGCAAGATATTGTCCGCTCTGGAGATTGGGCCGTAGCCCAATATTTGTAACGACCCTAAGACTGCATCCAAATTCCCATACATATATTTTTTTTTATACTTATCATTATAACTTTGAACCTAACCTTAGGCGGAAACTAAACCGAAATCGAAATCGGAATTCATTTAGAAAATCATTTAAAACATATCTCAAATCCATTTATTAAAACTTAAAAACATTTAATAAAACAATTAAAGTTAAATCAGAGATAGAAAGGAGGGCAGAATCGTCAAAAGCCGTGACAGGGAGAGAGGCGATCGATCACTGCAACGTTGCAGCGATCGATCACTGCAACGTTGCAGCGATCGAGCGCTGCATTGGTGCAACGCTGCAGCGATCGGTCGCTGCATTGCTGCAGCGATCGAGCGCTGCAGCGATCGGTCGCTGCATTGCTGCAGCGAACGATCGCTGCACACTCTGGATTCCAGAGTGCAGCGATTATTCAGTTTGCTCTCTGGAATCCAATTTCCAGAGAGCAAAACTTCATCCATTCACATGCATTTTTCCATCCTTGTACGCCATAAACTCTGGACATTTCAACACAACTTAACTCTCATCCCAATTTATCGAATTTCGACTTAACGAAATAAACCTACATTAAAACGTGTTTAAAACCTAACAAACTTTCGTGAAAACAAACTTCATGGATATGTTTAAAACCGTACAATTCCTCCTATTAAAATCATCCACCAATTCCATAAAAACTTTACAAAAAAACAGTTTATAAAATAGATTTCCGAAAATGTTTAAAACCTATCAACTAACAGATCCAAACATCCTATAATGTTCTAACTATACAGTTCATTTCGTGTCCCCAAAACATATACCTACATCCCCACGGGTCGGTTAAGCATCGACTGTGCCAGCACACCACAACAGGCCATCCTCCGTCAACCGCCTCATTCCTCAGGTGGAGGGATCTTATCCTCACTTGCCTCAATGTCACCTACACCATACGAATACACTATGAGATAAAATTTCAGCAAGTCCCGTAAATGCAAATGCGTGCAGATGCGTATGTCTTTCATAAAACATGCAGATAACAGATTCAGATTCAGATTCATGCAGATAACAGATTCAGATTCAGATTCATTTCGTCGCAGACAGATTGTCACCGAGGTCTAAACCCACCTCGTCGTGACCAGATAACAGATTACGTAGATTTTGTTGGTTCATTTTACTTTTTAATTAGGTCGCAGACAGAATATCATTGATGTCTAAACCACATCGCCGTGACCAGATAACAGATTACGTAGATTCATTTCGTTCGTTCTTTTAAACAGATGCTTTAACAGATGCGATGCATGAGCAGCCAAATGCACAAAGTAAACAACCAGCATGTGTACCATCAAGACGATAAACAAACATAATCTATAAACGACTAACCTAACTACCCAACCAAAACAATTTAAATAAACGCATAACCAAAACTCCTCGAGACGACTTCGACGTACGGTGTAGGCCAATCGACCAGAGAAGATCACGAGAACTTACCTCGTGTCCAAAGTAGCTCAAGCTCCGTCCACGAGCGTTGTTTGTCTGAAGCAGTTTCACCAAATTTTCGTTAAAACGAGCTTAAAACAATTTAATGTACTAAACTAACAAAATCCTTAACTAAGGAATTTCCTAAAGCTCTAATCCAATTCATCGAGCTATTCCCTCGAGCAACTACGCGCTCGGCACCTCAAATCCCAAATACGAGTTTTTCCCAAAAATCCCTAAATTCTCCAATTTTAACATTTCACACAAATCGGTATAAATTCATCCAATAACGTCCCTTACGTTCAATACGTCCATAAACTACGACAACCTATCGATTTCGAACCCTAATTTGCATTAAACTTCGCGAAAACTGAAAACTAATGCTCTAAGATCATAGATTCATACTTAGAGCGTCGATTGGAGGAGAAAACGTGAAGAAAACAAGACGATCGGAGCGCGAATCGGAGGTCGGATGTTGAATCGTCGTCGGCTGGCAGAGAGAGCTTTGCTCTCTGGTTTTTCACTCGGCAAAGGAGAAATGAAGAAGAAAAATAGTTTAGGTTATTTTATAATTTTTGACTTGGAAAAAGACCGTTTTGCCCTTGCATTGTTTTTATATTGATTTCGTCGTTCGTTTTGTTAATTAACTAGCTATTCGGTTTCACCAAACTTCCTTATTTCCCCAATAGGTCCAACTTATTATTTGGGATTTATTAAAACTGTCCGTTCGCAAATCGGATCTCGTTTACTATTTTTACTAAAACGTTCTTTATATTATGAGAAACTTAATTACTAGAAATATAGCGTTATTACTCCGAAAATTCTCGTAAATTCCTTAAAATTCTCATTAATCATTAGAATTGTAATAAAGCTCTCTTTTCGCAAAACGAACTTGATTTGACATATTTACGACAATGCCATTATATATTAAAATATTAACATCTCGTAAAGCCGAGTATTACACTACGTCCACCGATAGATTTCATCCACCGATAGACTACATCCACCGGTGAACAGTAACACTCTAAACAAAAAGACAACTCTGCCTACTAAAAGAACTTGTAAATTTTAACAGCAGCTATTCAAAACAACATAAATTCACAACTTTATAAATTCAGAATAACAATCTACAACTAAACCAAATCGTGTTTTTCATAATCAGAAAAGCTCCAAAATTAATAAAAATATTAAACTTCTGCTGTCATTAACATTCTTAGCCTACTAAAACTGAACCAGAGTCAACTAGACTTTCACACCTACTGACATTAGTTAAACCGCCTCATCAGAGCACCAAATCGTGGCATAGCTGTGCTCCATCAGCTTCACCTATTCTTCAATACATTCAGAGAATTCACCTGTTGCAACCTCAGCACCTACATCACAAAACTCATCTATTAGCCTAATGCTAAATAAATAGAGCAATAATGAAATAATAAGCTGAAACATAAATCCTAGTCATGCAGTTTCTACTTTCACATCTCAGTTACATTTTCATACTTTCACTGATCTGATCCCTCGGTTCCATTGGGAGTTGGATCAATTTTCTCAAAGTCATACATCCTCTTCATCGATTAAGGGGCGGATTAGTTCCCTTAACAGCTGATCTGATCCTATATTCCATTGGGAAGCGGATCAATTTCTCAAAGTCATACATCCTCTTCATCAATTAAGGGGCGGATTAGTTCCCTTAACAGTTGGTCTATTACAATCTGTTCATGTCTTACCATGCCATTACATGTAAATTCATTTTTGTGTTCTTTCCAAAAACATGATACATGATATACAAAAAAAAAACATTCAAACAAGCATAAACCTACTGTTTTGTGATGTAGACCTGAAGGTACACACATACTCTACTTACTTGGTCTCCTGAAAGAGCTTGGTTGAAATCTACCTTGGGAGTTTGCTTAAACCTAAAACCATAAACCGAGCATTAGTTAAATCTTCACTAAACTTCATTCTAACCATCCAGAAATCTAAGGAAACTAATTTGGGAGCTTAGTTCATTGTGCATTCCCGATTCACCCCAAAACCCGAGCTAGTTCTTATTCACAACATTCCCAAAACTCGCATTACAATTTCTTCCAATCATAGACAGTTACAATGTAGCAAGAAATCGAAGTAGGACTCACCTAGCTTGAAGAAAATGGGAGAGAAAATCGCCGAGAGAAATTTTGCTTAACTGAGCTTAACGCCAAAAGAAGAAATGAAACAGTGGCGGCTAAAACCCTTAGTTGACCTCATTTATACACTAGTTTTCCCAAATTACACATTTGCCATTAGTTAGCAAGTCCTTAACCTATTTAAACAACCAATCATAATCACTCATTTTCACAAGAATGAAAGTTACTAAATGATGTTATTAATTAAGGTGGACCGTACCGGGTGCTACACTATTTGCTTGCGTGGACGACTGCGTCTTTAATTGTCGTGGATGACTATGTTTGTCTTTGATCATGGACGACAGCGTTTATCTTTGATCGTGGACGACAGCGTTTATCTTTGATCGTGGACAAGTGTCACTGTTGTTTCGCGGTTGATGTAATTCTTTGTTACGCTGGCAGAAGAAACTGTTCAGCGGTAGATGTACACTTTGATTGTGAACGACAGCGTCTCCTTCGAACGTAGACCACTGTGTCTTTCCTTTGAACGTGGACGACAGTCTTTCCTTTGAAGGTGGATGACAGTCTTTCCTTTCAGCGTGGACGACTGTGTTTGTCTTGATGGTGGACGTTTGAATCGATTTAAAGCCACCTGACTTTCACGTGACATTTTAACTCTCGCGTGGAATGTTTCTGATTTACAGCCACCTGACTTTCACGTGGAACTTTGGACGACTGATCTCACTACTTTAGCTTTGGACAATTGAATCTGGCTGAAGTCACCTGATTCTCACGTGACACTTTGGACGATTGTTTTCCACAGATTACTACGTTTATTTCTATCTTCTTTCACATGGATGATTGACTGTGGACTTAAAACATTTAACCAAAAATTCATTAGAAAACTTAATACCCTTTATGAAGGGCATTTCCAAAAAAATGCAAATAACACAGTAATTTATTTATTCAGTTCAAATTGAATTATACTTATCAGGTCACAATTTCATATTAAACTTAATCATCAAAAACATAATTACTTAAAACGTATTTTAAGCTAATAGAAAGTGTACTTTCGGCCAGAGGAGTAGCCGATCGATCGGCCAAAGGGGGCGATTGATCGACATAACAATTCTGGCAAAATGCTGAAACCAGAGGAGTAGCCGATCGATCGACAGAAGTTGCGATCAATCGACAGATCTGGCTAGTTTTAATTTGGGCCTAGAGAGGCAGTCGAACGATCGGCTGTTTTGGCCGATCGATTGGCTGTGTTATTTTGGTGGGGCAATCGATCGGTCAAAGGATGAGTGATCGATCGGCTCCTGTGTTTTACCCATTCTGCCCTTTTTCTTTTCTCATAAAACTGAGCATGCCCTTCTCCAAACTCCCTCTTTAAATTCTATAGATATTTTAAGTTATTTCCAAGAGATTTCAAATGAGTTTAATACATGGTTCTCAATCGTTTTATCGAAGTTTCTTTCAAGTAGATATTCTTTATGTTTTGTTTTTTTAAAAAAAAAATAAGTCAAGAGCAGGATCATGATCGCGATTATGTAAGTCGCGACCCGTTGGGTTTCGGGTTGTGACACTTTAAAAAGGATATTATGTTTTCTAACAATTTTGATTAAGTGTTGGTAGTCAAGACTGGTGCAATCAAAATGTCAACCAGAATTTTAAGTCTTCTGCCAGAATCAACATCGATCGATGGTGGAACCAACTGAACAACAACCGTTGTCAAAGCGGGTTATAAAGTCATCCGCCAGATATATAGACTATACAAAGCAAAGTCAACCGATGGCAGAACTAATTGATTAATTGATCGAAGTCGTCAGTGGGAATCAAGTCGACCAGATTCTGGAGTCATCCGAAATTAAGAAGTCTTCCAAATGGATAACATCATCCGAAATCAAGAAGTCTTCCGAATGAATAACGAAGTCGACCGAACAAAGATTTCATCCACAACGATAACATCATCCGAATAAAGAAGTCGTCCAATATGAGAATGCTTCACAAGATCAACGTCGACCGAACAAAGACTTCGTCAAGCAGATTAACATCATCCGAATAAAGAAGTCGTCCAATATGAGAATGCTTCACAAAAAGAAACGTCGACCGAACAAAGATTTCGTCAAGCAGATTAACATCATCCGAATAAAGAAGTCGTCCACTATGAGAATGCTTCACAAAAAGCAATGTCGACCGAACAAAGACTTCGTCAAGCAGATTAACATCATCCGAATTAAGAAGACTTCAGCCCCGAGTAATATCAACTCCAGACCTCAACGGCTAGATTTCTACGTACGGATATTTTCCAACGGTCATATTTTTGGTACGGAAACAAGGAGTTGTCCGAGTGTGAGGCAGAGTACAAACACGAGTATATATAGAAGAATCGAAGCTCTGGAGAAAAACTTTTTGCCAATTGATCAATTTTCTCTCAACTCACACGAGCTCACATGACAATCTTTGTTAACATCTCTCCATATCTAAACTTGAGCTTTTGACTTTTGAGAGAATGTAGCTTTTGTGCTCTACTATTGAAACTTGTAAAAACCTGAAGGCAGTGTATTGACGTCCGTGAAGTTCAATCCAGAATTGTAAGGCTGTAGATCGATGCCCGTGAAGTTTGATCAAGAAATCTCGTTGAAGAGAAGATAAGGATCTTCAAGGGGGAAACCTCGAAGCGTGGACGTAGGCAAGGTTGGCCAAACCACGTAAAAATATTGGTGTCAATATTTCTCTCTTACTCTTACTTTTATGTGTTTGTTAGTAATTGCACACAAAGAGAAAAGATAGGATAAAACCAATTTGCATTGTTATAAACGATTAGGTTAAGAAATTTCTAATTCACCAAACTTCTTAGACAATCACGATCCTACAAATACTACAGCAGCTGTATATGAAGATGTGACTAATATTTGCGATCATAATAGTGTTAACCTCACATGTCAGGATCCTCATTGGGAAGTTGATTCTGGTGCTTCATACCACATTACTGCTCAACGTGATGTGTTTTCTATCTACAGTGATGGTGAGTTTGGTCATGTGAAGATGAGGAACGATGTAGAGTGTAGGATCGTTGGCATGAGTGATGTCTACATGAATACTGATGTCAGATGTCGATTGCATCTGAAGAATGTGAGACATGTTCTTGATATTCGCCTAAATTTGATCTCCACTAGTGTACTTGATGACGAGAGATATCATAACCACTTTGGTGAAGATAAATAGAAAGTCATAGAAACTTCATCAAAAACAGATAATTTCTGGTTTGAAGACTACAGAGGTATGCACTCATTGTTTGGCTGATAAACAACACATGGTTTTTTTTTTAAAAAACTTTGCCTTCGTCTAGAAGACCTAATGTGTTAGATTTGGTGCATACTAATATCTGTTCTATAGACACTACAAGTCTTGGTGGGGCTCGTTATTATGTTATCTTAATTGATGATCATTCAAGGAAGGTGTGAGGTTATGCTTTGAAAACTAAAGATCAAGCTCTAGGTTTCTTTAAAAATGTTCATGTGTCAATTGAAAGAGAAACTGACAAGAAGTTGAAATGTGTCCGCTTAGATAATGGTGGTGAATATAGAGGGTCATTGGAAGAGTACTGTAGAACTCGTGAGATCAAGTTTAAAAAAATAAAGCCAAAAATGCCCCAGCACAATGGAGTTGCAGAGGGGATGAACCGCACGATTAATGACAAGATTCGTTAAATGCTCTCTCATGCAAAGGTGCCGAAGTCCTTTTGGAGGGAGGCAATGAGATTGACGGTTAACTTGATAAATCTTTTGCTTTCAATTCCTTTGAATCATGATATATCTCAGAGGTTGTGGTCAGTGAAAAATGTTTCTTATGGGCACTTGAGAGTTTTTGGCTGCAGTGCATTTGTGCATATCCGTAGAGATGAGAGATATAAACTTGACAGTAAAACGAGACAATGCATTTTCATTGGGTACAACAATGAGCCGTATAGGTACAAATTTTGGGATCCAGTCAACAAGAAAGTTATAAGAAGTAGAGATGCAGCCTTTTTGAAAGATCAAACTATTGCAGACTTTGATAAGACAGAGAAACTAAAGTCTAGTAGTGAAGAGAAAGTTGACTCAGGAATGGTTCGTCTACCTACAGTGCCTATTAATGATAACATAGATGCACAGAAAGATGATCCCCTCCTAGCTGATAATGAACCAGTTGAAGAGAACCCATAAGAGTTATAGGTTGAGCCTCATTTGAGAAGATCCACTCGAGACAAAGAACCTTCTAGAATATATTCTACCAGTGACTATATGTTGCTCACTGAAAGGGGAGAACCAAAGCCTTATTAGGAGATTTTGTTGCATGAAAAGAAAAAGAAGTGGTTGTGTGCAATACAATATGAGATGAAGTCTTTGCATGAGAACAACACTAATAACTTGGTGAAACTACAGAAGGGCAAGAGAGCTTTGAAAACAAATGAGTGTTCATATTGAAGTTAGAAGAAAATTGCTTACGGACAAGGTATAAGGCAAGATTAGTTGTAAAAGGTTTTAGTCAGACAAAAGGTGTTGACTTTGATGATATTTTCTCCCTTGTCGTGAAGATGAGTTCCATCCGAGTTGTTTTGGGACTTGGTGCTAGTTTTGACTTAGAGGTAGAACAACTTGATGTGAAAGCAATTTTCCTCCATGGAGATTTAGAGGAGGAGATCTATATGGAGCAGCCCAAAGGCTTTAGAGCTAAAGGAAAAGAAGATCTTGTCTGTAGACTGAGAAAGAATTTATACGAGTTTAAGCAAGCGCCAAGAAAATGGTACAAAAAGTTCAATGCTTTTATGGAAGTAAATGGAGTAAGACTACTTCCGACCATTTTATTTTTATAAAGAAGTTCTTTGACAATGATTTTGTGATTCTCTTACTGTACATCGATGACATGCTGATTGTTAGACATGATGCTGCTAAGGTAGAGAAGCTGAAGAAAGAGCTTAGTAAATCCTTTGCCATGAAAGATTTAGTTTCAGCTAAACAGATTCTTGACATGAAGATTATTCGTGATAGGAAAAAGAATAAATTGTGGTTATCTAAGTAGTGGTACATAAAGAAAGTTCTTTAGAGATTTGACAAAAACAATGGGAAGCATGTTAAGTCTATACTTGCAAGTCATTTTAAGCTTAGCGCCAAGCAATGTTCTACAAGTGAGAATGAGAAACAAGAGATGAAGAAAGTGCATTATGCATCCGCAATGGGTAGCTTAATGTATGTCATGGTGTGTTCAAGATCAAATATTGCTCATGCAGTCAGTGTTGTTAGTTGTTTTCTTTCTAATTGTGGAAAAAAGCATTGAGCAGTAGTAAAATACATTCTCAGGTATCTTAGAGGTGCTTCCAAGGTGTGTTTGTGTTTTGAAAATGGTAAGTCTGTGTTGGATGGTTTCACAAATGCAGATATGACTGGTGACATGGAGTCAATGCAGTCTACATTAGATTATATGATTATCTTTGCAGAGGGAGCTATTTCAAGGAAATATAAACTCCAAGATTGTGTTGCTTTGTCAACGACGGAGAGTGAATATATTGCAATTACAGAAGCTTGTAAAGAAGTCTTGTGGATAAAAAAAGTTCCTACAAGAATTGGGTCATGAACAAGATAAATTGATTTTGTACTGTGACAGCCAGAATGTAATTTATCTTAACAAGAACTCCACTTTTCACTTGCGTACGAAGCATATTGATGTGAGATATCATTGGATTCGTGAAGTTTTGGAATTCAAAATGTTACAGCTAGAGAAGATTCATAACAGTGAGAATGGATTTGACATGATGACGAAAACTTTATCTAAAGAGAAGCTTAAAACTTGAAAGTAGAAAGCGGGCGTGCTAGAGCCCGTTATATGAGCCGAGGGGGAGATTTGTTGAGCTCGGCCCATATTTTGGGTGGAGACTATAAAAGATTTTTTGGCCTTAAGAAATGTAAGAGTGACAGCAAAAAGAAATAGAAGAGAAGAAAAAACAAAATGAATTCTTGGATTTTTCAAGAGCAGCTGGAAGAGAATTCCATTTTCTCAATATTCAACCGTTGGATTGTCTTGAAATATTTATAGTGGGTTTAGACATACAAAGATACATTCTTAACGGTGAAGATCGTATTTTGTGTTTTCTAAGACTGTCGGGTAGGGTAAAAACGGAACTGCAGTTTTGTATCCTATATTTATCCTCTTTTACTTTTTGTTGTCTTCCAAGATTATTGTTTGGTCTTGATAAATTGTTTTATATCTCTAGTTTGATGATCTAGAGAAAACTTTAATTATACCTATTATTTGTGATATAGTGGAAGGTTGATTAAGTAACCTACGGGTCTCATGGTTTTTTACTCTCTATTTTGAGAGTTCTTCACGCTAAAAATTAGTGTTGCGAATCTTGTTAATTTTTAGATGATTTATTATCGCTTATTGTTATTTGTTAATTTACTTTGCCTATTTGATTACACAAATAGAGAAAAATATATTTTATTCTATTGTGCATTCTCGGTATTGAGAGTTGATATTGATCTTTTTCTCAACAAGAAAATGGTCATGCCAAAGGCAGGTGATGGCCAAGACTGTTCTTAAATAGGGCAGAGACGGCCAGAGCAAATTTTAAGGGCTTCAAACCGTCGGAGACCATAAATTAAAATGGTTGGCTCACGATATCATAACGTGCAAAAATTACGAATATTAATATTAGCATTTAAATTATTATTTAAATAGCTAATTGATGATGCATTCAAATTTGACTAGTTAGAAAAAATGAGTTAAGTCTAAATATTAGAGACAAACGTTAAGAAATGAATTGTGATTTTATCATTTTTTAATCATTGTAATTCATGACTGTTTTAATTTAGTCCCCTCACGATTTAATGTATTCCCTTAACAATTTCATTTACTCATTCAATTTTTTAAGGTTTTTGAATTGACCTTGAATTTATGATCATGAAAAAAAAGTATGTAATAATTTAAAATAAGTTAATATTTTAATTATCTAATTATATTTTAATATTTTAATTGTGGCTTCGTATTTTTCCATTAAATTAAACCACAAAAAATAGATCGAATGAATATTTATAAACAAATCTGAACTATTATAACTTTAATGAAAAAAATTCAAAACTACATGGAACAATCTCTAAATTATATCAACGGGAAATATAATTTTCCTTATATTATTATATCTTTCTAGGAAAATTAACAAAAGTATTTTATATTTCTGGGAAAGTTAAAAAAAAATCATTGCAATAAAATATTATATATTGTGTGTTGATGGAGTCATAGAGACCTAGCTATAGACATCATAGGATCTCTCATAACGTCATGTGCAGAGCTAAAAAAATATTAAAACAATGGAGGATTCCATTTATATTAAATAGATAAATATAAGTAAAATGCATTTATCTTGTCAAAATTATTAAATAATTTTTTTGAACAATAAAGTATGGATAAGATTTTAATTTTCTCTTAATTAATATTTAATTGTAATAAATTCAACCTAAATGTTGCCTAATAAGATAGCATGGTTTAGGATAAGATAGAACGGTCACAATAGATTCATTGAATATAGATCACCAACTATATATTATCTTCTTATTCATATAGATTATTTCTTATTCAACTCTAATTAATTCTAAATTTTATTCCATTTTTCAATATGAATCTCGAAAAAATCAAATGAACCAAGAAAACAAATTATGGGTAGATCAAGGGGTTCAAGTCACGAGAAGTTCTAGTCGGCCTGATTTTAACATTTTAAAGCACGATATGCTCGGCCGATCTCTCAAAGGGTTATTTTATGTCTTAGTCCACTAGAAGTCAGTGGCTTTGTAACAAAATTTATTCCTACATAATAATGACAATTTATGTAAAGTTTAGAGTTTAATATTTGATGGTTATAGTATTTCTAATACTTCTATAAA
>CM039507.1:43510899-43589230 GCA_022432975.1 Begonia masoniana
ACACTTAAAGGTTTGCTAAAAGGGTTAAAATATGAGCCTGGATTTTTATTCGAAAAAGACGTAACATACATTGATTTTTTGAATCGAGTTCACACAGACGAGCTTCAGCTTCGAGCTCTAGGGTTATGGGATGTTCCTCATCCATGGCTGAATCTGTTTATTCCAAAATCTGGAATTTCAAGTTTTAATGAAGGCGTTTTCAAGGGTATTCTTCTGAAGCGTAATCTTACATCAGGAGTCTTCATTGTTTATCCCATGTTCCAAAACAAGTAAGTTCTTTTGCAAATCCTAACACTTTTTTGATAATATTCTTTACTTTTTTAGAAAAAATGTTTTATTGGAAATAACACATTTTAAAGGAGTTTTCAAAGACTATCATTATGTTTTATGAAACTTGTGTAAATGTGTCTCCAAAATTGAATTTTCTCTCTTCTTTTTTTGTGTTCACACTTGAAAAATAAATTAATGAAAATGTCTTGCAAAACATTGAATGTTTCGAGAAACAATCACAATTTTTAGCAATTTAGATATTTTCGGTCAATTAAATCTAATGCGTATATACTTCATATTTTATTTAATCTTGTGTTTTAACCTTGTTTCTAACTTTTTTGATAACTTCTAAACTAATTTCAAATGCTATCGATCTCATATCCGGTGTTTTTGAACTCTGTCAATCGTACGATAGCGTTCAAAAATCGAGTTAGAAATCGCTGAAACGGATTACAAAATACTTTTACGATCATACTTCCAAAAAAAACAAAACGTTAGTGTCCACGAAAATAAAAAGCATTCTAACAAGAAGTAAAATTGCAGGTGGGACATGAGAACATCTGCAGTGATAGTAGAGGAAGAGATTTTCTACACGGTAGGGTTTCTGTTCAGCAGTGGATTCAATAATTGGCAAGAATATGACCAACACAACAAAGACATCTTACAATTCTGCGAGAGTGCTGGCATTGGAGTTAAGCAATATCTTCCTCATCATGAATCCCAGGAAGACTGGATCAGCCATTTTGGGTCCAAATGGGAAGCTTTTAAGCACATGAAACGCCAGTTTGACCCCAACAATATTCTCTCTCCCGGCCAGAGAATTTTCTCATAATTCACCAATGTTTGTTTTAGTTTCATCTTATTGATGTTCTTCTATGAAGAACAAGATGATGAGAATAGCTAATCTCATATAATCAATCCACATTTTTTTACCAGAAAACAATGGCTTCTTTCTTCGTTTTTTTTTCCAATATTTTCCGATTTAAACACTGTTTAATAAGATGACTTTCTCAAATTAATCACTAAATCCAAGTTATTAAATTCTGGGTTTGATCAAGTTCTATTGCCAGAGACTTTTTCAAGGTATGTTTTTTCAAGGGTTTGTTGATTCAGATGGAAAAGAAAATAAATATTATGTGTTATATTACCGGCTGTTATATTCGTTCCTAACATTATTATTGTGTTTGGTTATTAGTCAACTATCCCCACTATCTTCTCCATAAAATTATGATTCACTTCTAATTTTTATTTTCTAAACTTATGAGTTGACACGCCACTTAACAAAATAGTTCTTTTTTTGTTAAATGAAATAATTGAACATGTATTTAGAGAGTTCTAAAAAATTAGAAGATCAACTTGGATTTACACTTTTTTAAAATTAATTATGCATCAAAAAGAAGAGATTTTGTGAGACAAGAAACTACAATTACCTGTTGAATTAATAAATGAGTAATCCAGTCGTACACTATAATACTTAATTCATTCATTGGTTTACTAATCTATTACTCTAACTATTATGAGATTATAATATACTTGTGACGTTAGAGTTGATAATTTAGTTGTTTTAACTTAAAAAATGTTGGTTATTTAGATTAATGAAGAACTTCTTTTGTCTATCATTCTCAAGACAGCTATGTCCTACTTCTTGGACTTTAGCGCCAGCTTGTCCACATCCCATTCACAACCCCTTTCCCTCTCCCTTTACAAATTATTCTCATTGGGATGTGAAAATACTAACTCATTGGGATGTGAAAATAGTAACTAAATGATGTCCGGCCACGAGTTTTTGCCGGATTCCGGTTGGACTTCCGGTGTGTATCGTGCAATTTTTCACCACCTATTAAGAGAATTTGCCAGATTCTGCAAGCCCGATCGAGAATTTGTCAGACTGAAGCCATCAAGCAGTGATGACACAAACTCTATCAGCTTGCGTAATTACAATAATGAGCCAACCATAGATATAGAGAAGTGAAGTTGGTTGAGTTTATTGGCGAGTGGTGCTCGATCTTCCTCATTGAGAGGTTTGAAGAAAAGAGGCAAGAAAGCATTAGAAAAAACATACAGAGAACCTGAACCGACATAGGACATGTACAAGCATAACCATAGAACTTGAGCGAGGCGAAGAAATCGTGAAGAGGCGCTCAAGGTCAACTACCTTCAATCCTCGTGCGCATTTCTAATGCCCATCACCCTCGCCCTTTCCTTTTATTATATATATAAGATGCCCTCTGGCTTCATGAGCTTTGCAAAAGAAAATTAAATGAAACTTGAACTTGCAATGTGAAGAAAATGAATCTCACAAACTTTTTCATTTTGTTCGTAAAAATTCAAGGTTCAAGATAAACGAATCTCAAAGTTTGAAATTCATTTTATTCAATAAAAAAAATTCAAGTTTAAGTTGAAGGGATAAAGTTCAATGTTTAATTTGTATTTGATCCAAAATAAAATAAGAGTCATTATTTCATTATTTTTTATGGTAAAGTACAATATGGAACTGTACTTAAGAGTGCCGAGGACAATATTAAACAATTTGTTTTGAATATAATTGTCATTATACTTTAGGTTATTAGCAAAACGATACATATTGTGATAGAGTCCATCAAATATATTACGTTTTTTGTTTGTAATAGTTATTTTAATTCATTTAGGTTATCCTGAATCACTCGATTCCATGCACATATTCACTTTCATATTTAATTTCGAAGATTAGAGGACAATTGAAATGATATTTTTGGTTCAAAATAGATCGTGAAATCAAGTGTGTAAATGCAAATATGTTGGCATTGATTTTTTGGCAAATTATATTTATGGAGATAATATTTTATTCCACTATTTGCCAAAGTGATAGTTTATTTCTTGGCAATCGAGAAATATTATATTTAGATTATTGGATGGATACATATTGGAGATCATGAAGATTCTGTGGAAGAGAAAAATAAGAAAACGTAAATATTAGGAAAGTTGTTGAAAAATCAAAAGGCACTTGTTTTTTGGAAAACTTTGTTTTGGTAAGCCGATTTGATAGAGATTTGCTGAAATCTATTGGGCTTCGAGATCACATGAATAATGAGATACTTTCTTAAGTTTTTGGATCTTTATTCAAGTTGTTGGAAGAACTTTCCTAAAATGTCACACGTGGTGTCACGCAACCAATTTGTTAAGATTTGGTTTCCTTATTCCTTACGGCGTTAATTCTGTTTTGGTAACTGAATTAAATCGAAGATATGATTGTTACCTATCATATTTAAGCCTTCGTTTTTCTGAAGAAGGTACGATGGATTTTTGTTTTTCACGAGAGAAGTTTTCTTCACTTTGCAAGCCATCGCTTTTCTTTCACTCTTAACGTTTCTGTGTATGGGTTTATGATTGTTTTACACACTCTTATTATGTTGTGGATTTCATCGATTTATTGAGTGTGTTGAGTATTGCGTCCGAAGACAACGACTTGGTGTTCCAGACGGTGTCATAAGAGGCAATCTTTCTTTGTTCTTCATTGAAGCTCAGTCTGGGGAGGAGGTTGCATCCGAACTCGGGAGGAGTTCTGTTTATCGACAAGGGGAGCTTGTCAATTTGATCGTGGGCGAGGGAATCTTGCCATAACACGGATTTCAGGAGGAGTCAACAACAACAAGGGGATCTTGTTGATTTCTAGATCTCGGGAGAGATCGATCTTAAGTCGAGGGGAGCTCGCAAATACAGTTTCATTGGGGAAGTTAGGAAGAGGCAGCGACAAAGATAAGAATGAGTCTTTATTTGTATAAGTCCGATTGTCTTATAACTTTGTGAACTCATTGAAATGTTTTTATATCTGGGCGTGGCCCCGCAGACATAAGTTGGTTGCTAAACTGCGTTACCAACCTCCTGTCTCATTTATTTTTGCATATTTATTTTGTCCATTGTTGCATTAATTGTCGGTGTCACACGTAACACCCTATGTGACATCGCATAACTGATCTTAATCTTTCAATTGGTATCAGAGCCGGTCGTTTCTGTTTCTTAAGTGTGATCCGCGAGACAAGATCTTAATTTGTGTGCGATGGACTCTATGAAGGAAGGAGGTTCTACAATACGTCCACCGTTATTGGATGAAAGTAATTATGCTTATTGGAAGGCGAGGATGAGAACATTTATTAAAGCTATTGATAAGAAGGCCTGGATATCTATTTTGACTGGATAGAATCCTCCTATTTATACTGATGCAGATGGTGTCACTTCTCCCAAGCTGGAAGAAAATTGGTCGGTAAATGAGGATGCTTTAGCAAATAGTAATTCAAAAGCTCTCAATGCTATCTTCAATGGCGTTGATCCTATTCAGTTCAGACTCATCTCCACATGTGAATCTGCAAAAAAAGGGCATGAGAAATTCTTCAAACCACCTATGAAGGTACATCAACCTTAAAGCTTTCCAAGATGCAAATGCTAACCACTCGATTTGAGAATCTGAAGATGCAAGAAGATGAGAGTATTGGTGAGTTTAATGCCAAACCTTGTGACATAGCAAATGAAGCATTTGCTCTCGGCGAGATGTTTTCCGAAGAAAAACTTGTTAGAAAAACTTTACGGTCCTTGCCACAACGATTTGCCTATAAAGTCACAGCTATAGAAGAAGCAAAAGATGTCACTAAAATGAAGCTAGAAGAGTTGATGAGATCTCTTAGAACCTTCGAGATGAATCTTGGAGGAGACACGGAAGCGAAGAAGACAAAAAGAGTTGCGCTAAAAACCGAGGTACAGAACTTCAACGAACATAATGAGAGATGACTTGGAGGAATCTCTAGCTATACTCTCAAAGAATTTCAGCAGAGTTATGAAGAGATTCGGAAGAAATACTCGAGGTGTCAAGCAGGGTGTCACTAACATCAAAAATGGTTCTTCAAGCAACAAGAAGCACAAGAAAGAAAATTATGTGTCTGATCAACCATTCAAAAACAAAGGCATTCAGTGCAAAGAATGTGAAGGTTTCAGGCATATACAAGCAGAATGTGCTAATACATTGAAGAAAAAGAAAAATTCTCTGAACGCAACATGGAGTGAGGATGAATCAGAGAAGGAAGACGAATTTCAGAGCAACCATGTAGTACTTGTTGGAAAGACAGAATGTGAAGAAAAAGGTAGTATTATACCTGGTGTCACAAACAACCTTTCCAATAGTAGTGATGAAGACGAAGAAGCTATCACAGAAAAAGATCTTATTGGAGAATACAAGTTTCTTCATGAAAAATGGACCGAGCTTGTCAAAGTAAATCAGCATCTGCATATCCAGTTTAGAAATTTGAAAGATGAGAAGAACAATCTTCAGAATGTTATTGTTGATTTGGAGACCAAGCTGAAACGAGCCAGAATGAAGCTAATGATCTGACCAATGAGATAAGTCTCATGAAGAAGAATGTCAAAATGTTAAATTTGGGGTCTTCTAAACTGGATGACATTCTAAAGTCAGCAAAGCAAGTGTAAATCGATTTGGATTGAGATTCAGAGGTGGAAGCTCAGTTTCACAGACTGTTGCAGTGAAGGAAAATCACTATATTATGAAATTCGTAAGGGAAAGCTTTATGTCACAGCCGGTGTTCGCCCGGGGTTTGATTACAAAGGAAAACAAGTTGCAAACAGAACTTTTAACTGACAGACAATCAAATTCCTATGACTCCTATCGTGCCTCAAGCAGTAAAGGTAACAAATATGTCTCTGTGTGTCATTATTGCCAACGTCGTGGTCATATTCGCCCTCAATGCTTCACTTATCTTGCTGATCTAAGATTAGGTACTGTTAGAAATGCTTCTTCTTACAGATTTCCTTATAAAAAATGGGTAAAAAAATCAAGCTTGAAGTGTAATGTTACACATCTTTCACTATAGGCAACCACAACGAATGCTTGGTATTTTGATAGTGGATGTTCTAGACACATGACAGGTGAAGAGAGATATTTGAAGGATATTATACCTAAAACCGTGGAAAAAGTAACATTCGGCAATGGTGTCTCAGATGTCATTGGAAGGGGAACACTAAATGTTCCTGGTCTACCAAAGTTGAGTAATGTTCTTTTGGTAAAAGGTCTGAAATCTAATTTAATCCGCATTAGCCAGCTGTGTGATCAAGATCTGAATGTGCAATTCACGCGTGACAAATGTGTGGTGTTCGATCAAAACAACAAGTGTGTTATTGAAGGAGATAAATCATCAGACAATTGCTATCTTATTTCTTCCTCATCCACCTGTTTTTGATCGAGTATGGAGGATACTGTTCTATGGCACAGAAAGTTGGGACATGTAAATTTCAGAATGCTGGAAAAGATTATTTCAAAAGGTGCTGTCCGAGGAATTCCTATATTAAAGTTTGATGAAGAGAAATTATGTGGACCATGTCAAATCGGAAAGCAAACCAAGGTGTCACACCCGATGTCACAGTCATCCACAACTACCTGTGTGCTTAAATTGCTCCACATGGATCTAATGGGACCAATGCATGTTGAATGTATTGGAGGAAAACGTTACGTCTTTGTTATTGTTGATGATTTCTCACGCTACACATGGGTGGAGTTTCTTAGAGAAAAGTCCGACACGTTCAAAGTTTTCAAATCAATGTGCACTCGACTCCAACGGAAAAAAGATTGTGTCATTATGAAGATTATTCGTATCCATAGTGACCATGGAAGAGAGTTTGAAAATGCTGAATTCTCGAATTTCTGTAAACATCTAAGGATTGCTCATGAATTCTTGGCACCTAAAACTCCTCAACAAAACGGAGTCGTTGAAAGAAAGAATCGTACATTGGCAGAGATGACTCGAGTTATGTTACATGAAAGGGATGTTTCTCAAAAATTCTGGGCTGAAGCTATGAACACAGCTTGTTATACCATAAATCGGGTGTATCTCCGTGACAAAACTTCTATGACACCCTATGAGATATAGAAAGGTAAAACTCCGAATCTTAATTATTTTCATCTGTTTAGCGGCATTTGCTTTATGTTGAATGACAGAGAACACAAGGGGAAGATTGATCCTAAAAGTGATGAGGCCATCTTTCCCGGGTATGCTACTAATAGCCGTGCTTATCGAGTTTACAACAAAAGAACTCGAACTGTTATCGAATCTGCAAACGTTCAAGTAGACGACTCTCTTAATACAGTATATAATCCAAAAGAAGATGCAAACCAAATTTCAAATAATAAAGGCACTAGTGTTCCACCCAGTGTCACAGAGGGTGTCTCAGGCGATGTCACAGCCCAAACAGAGACAGTTGATGAAATTGAAGTGACTACCTCCCACAACAAGCAACCATCCACACGTGTTCAAAAAAATCATCCTGCAGCTGAAGTTATTGGTGGTTTAAATGATGGTATGCAAACCAGAGATAAGCCGCGGGTGAATTATCGAGAAATGATTCAAATGGCATGTTTTACATCAACTATTGAGCCCAAAAATGTGAAAGAAGCATTACTAGATGAATACTTGATAGAAGCTATGCAAGAAGAACTCAGTCAATTTTCCCAAAATCAAGTGTGGGACTTAGTACCATGTCCTCCCGATGTGAATGTTATTGGTACTAAGTGGATCTACAAGAACAAGAGCAATGAGCATGGCAACATTGCTCGTAACAAAGCTCGACTAGTTGCTCAAGGGTATTCTCAAATTGAAGGAATTGATTTTGATGAAACATTCGCTCCGGTTGCTCGTCTTGAATCTATTCGGCTTCTCTTGGCTATTGCTTGTGTTTTGCGGTTCAAGTTATTTCAAATGGATGTGAAGAGTGTTTTTCTCAATGGTTTTCTTAATGAAGAAGTTTATGTTGCTCAACTAAAGGGTTTTAAAGACCCTCATCATCCCGAGTATGTCTATATATTGAAGAAGGCGTTATATGGGCTTAAACAAGCTCCTCGTGCGTGGTATGAACAACTCACGCAATATTTATTATCCAAGGGATATGAGCGAGGGGGAGTAGATAAAATCATTTTCGTTCGTTGTGACAAAGGTAAATTTTTACTCGCTCAAATTTATGTTGATGACATAGTGTTTGGCTCGGTGTTACAGGCGATGGTGGATGAATTTGTTACTCAAATGACTGGAGAATTTGAGATGAGTATGATTGGATAACTCAATTATTTCCTTGGACTTCAAATTCAACAAGAGAAGAATGATATTTTTATTTCTCAAGCCAAATATGCCAAGAATTTATTGAAAAAGTTTCAACTTGAAAATGCACGACCGAGTAGAACACCCCTTGGGACACATGAGAAACTCTCCAAAGACGACAAGGGCATTGCTGTTGATCCACGTTTATATAGAAGTATGATTGGAAGTCTATTATATCTAACCGCCAGCCGACTATATATTTGTTATAGCGTGGGTTTATGCGCTCAATTTCAAGCAAATCCGAAGGAGTCACACCTAGTGTCAGTCAAACGGATTCTCAAATATGTTAGCGGAACAACAGACTATGGTATGTGGTATTCATTCGACTCTAATACAAATCTGGTGGGTTATTGTAATGCTGACTGGGCTGGAAGTTCCGATGATTGAAAAAGCACTTCGAGTAGATGTTTTTATGTTGGACACAATTTGGTGTTATGGTTTAGTAAGAAGCAAAATTCTATTTCTCTGTCTACTGCCGAGGCAAAATATATTGCAGCAGGTAGCAGCTGTACTCAAGTTCTTTAGATGAAACAAATGATGAAAGACTATGGTGTCACACAGGATGTCATGACCCTCTACTGTGATAATTTGAGTGCTATCAATATTTCTAAAAATCCTGTTCAGCATTCTCGGACAAAGCATATTGATATACGACATTAATTTATTCGATCTCTTGTGGAGGACAAAATTATTCATTTGGAGCATATGGTGACTGAAAAATAAATTGCCGATATTTTCACCAAGGCGTTGGATGGTGTAAGATTTGAAGAGCTGAGGTCTGCCCTAGGCCTTTGTGTTATGTAAGTCGTTTATCGCTTTTATGTATTTAAAATAAAAATAAAAAATTCGCCGCTTGCTTTAGGCGTTTGTTTTTATTTTGGAGCAATCTACTGTATATTACTCACCCTCTGCAGAAAGTGATCATTCTTGATATTATCTATGGAGGAACACCGTATGTGACATGAGAAATACGGTTATTCTAATCGTGTGTTTATATTAAATGAAGAATTGGAGCAACATTTTTTTTGGGTTTATTTCCCATCTTATAGAGATCAGAATTATTCTTCAAAGATTATTTATGTGATTTATGGAAATTTGATGGATTGTTGGATTTATTTTCCGAAACATTTACTAAAAATCTGGGATTTTCCTATTTATTTCTGAGATTTGATATTTTTATGGAAAGTGATTGAAATATTTCAAACATAAAGAATTTCCAGAACACTCTTGCTTCTCCTTCTTTTGCATTCGACGATTAGGGCTATCTACTATCTCTCTCCAGAATGGTGATTATCGAAGAGGTTTTTGATGAGCAGTTCTCTGGCAATGTCCCAGTACCCGTTCCAGAGAAGATGTCAAGCTCTGAATCGGCTATTGTGATTTTTTCACCGTTTTCGCCATCGGTAAAATCCTCTATTCACGAAAAGGTAAAATCAAAAATTACAGAAGGCGCCATTCCTATTACTCAGATAGATTCGTCTGGGATTAAACAAAGATTTCGAAAATCTAGTGGGGATAAGTTTAAAACGAGCTCAGTGCCTCCCAAGGTACCAAAAAATTCCAAAGTTACTATGGCCACGAAAGGAAAAAGGCCAAGAGTAGAAAAAGAATCCTTGTCAGACAGTTCATGGCTTCAAGAAGTTGTCTTGGAAATCAATACCGATGATGAAGAAGAAATCTTTGAAAAATCACTAGAAAAATCGACCCAAAAATCTTCCAGAATCGCTGCTCCCAAGCGTCCAAAGTCCACTGCTCCTAAATCCAAAAAGTCTGCTGCATCAAAATCACCTAAGTCTTCTATTTCAAAGTCCCGAAAGGGTGCTACTGCTGAGTCTCCCAAGACTGTTCCCTCTATAGCTCCAAAATCCAAAAGGCAAAAATCAAGCATAAGTTCACCAGTGAAGGAATCCTCTCACTCCAAAACCACCACTCGGGGTGAGTCAAGCATCAAGACCAGTAAGTCCTCTAAAAAAGTTTTAAGTGAAGATTTTAAATCTCGTCTGCATGCTAGCCGTTGGCTAAATTTTTCACAAAGAAATATTTGGGCAGAGAGAAATATTCATGAAAGTGACTTCACTCAGTATGAAGCTGTAATGTACCATCTGATGAGTTTAGGACTGGAGAAAACATTCAAAAATATTAAACCATTTGTCTGGAAGATGGTTCAGGAATTTTACTGCAACCAAGATTCAGATATAAAAAAATCCAGCTCATCTTGATTTTGAGCATGTATTTGTTAGAGGCCATACCTTTAATTTTACCCTGTTGGTTATAAATGATTACTTGTGCTTAAAAATGAGTGATTCTCATAAATTTGTGCCGGACTACAATGCAATAATCTTTGATGTCACTGGGGGTGTCAGACGTATCTGGCCCCACGGTAGAGACTTTCCAGCCTCACAGCTTTCAGTCAAATACGGAATCCTTCACAAAATTGCTATGAGAAATTGGTTGCCTACATCCCATGGCACTGGGGTGAACAAGACAATGGCAGTATTATTATTTAAAATCAGAAATTCAATACTTGTTGATTTTGGCAAATTGTTCTTTGATCAGATCATGAAGCATGAGGATGGTAAGAATACTAGGTTAGCTCTCCCATTTCCCTCTCTAATCTATGGTGTTCTGTCTGCTCAATTGTCCATCATCAGGGAGGATAAACATTTATATGTTGAAAAAGAGGAAATCCATATTAGTTATAAATTACGGATGAGAAAACACATCAATGATTTAGAAGATTTTGTTGAAGGCATGCCAATTTTTAGAAGATTTTGTTGAAGGCATGCCAATTTCTGAGTCAAGAACCGATTCTGCGTTATTGGCCCGAACAGTAAAATTTTTGGTTGGCATGTCAAAATATTTGACCATGCAAATTTCTGAGCTTAAGAAACAAAGATCTACAATTTCTGAGTTATTGACTGATATATACAAGAAGAACCCTCACATGGAGGCTTTAGATCCACAAGCCAAAGCGATGGAAGAAGCTGGTACATCTGGTGTCCAAGGTGATGTCCCCGAGAGTGTGCCAGACAATGCTGATGCTCCGAATTGAATTCTACAAACCTGATGGGTTCTTTGAATGATTTTGTGATGACCCGAATATGTACGTATCGTGATAACCCGAATATGCACTGTATGGGTACGATGGCTGCACGAACCGGAACCCGGATGGAGGTGCGTCCTCGCGGGCGAACCGGAAGGTGACAGGTCGTAAAAAGGGGGTCATCACAATCCCACATCGCTTAAGGAAGTATGTGAAAATGAAACATATGTAAAGAGACCATTCCAACATAGTAAGACGCATTTTGGAGCACAATTGGCAACGGATCCCATAAGAAGTCCGAAGTTAAAAGTGCTTCGGCAAGAGCAATTCCAGGTTGGGTGACCTTCCGGGAAGTTCTCGCCAAACAAAGCCATGAGGGGAGAATATTGAGCTACGGCCCAATCCCCAGAGCGGACAATATCTTGCTGGGAAACGGGGTCATTACAAATGGTATCAAAGCCTGTACCCAACCGGAAATGTGGCCAACGAAGACATTGGGCCCCCGAGAGGGAGTGATTGTGATGACCCGAATATGCACGTATGGGTACGATGGCTGCACGAACCGGAACCCGGATGGAGGTACGTCCTCGCGGGCGAACCGGAAGGTGACAGGTCGTAAAAAGAGAGTCGTCACAATCTCACATCGCTTGGGGAAGTATGTGGAAATGAAACATATGTAAAGAGATCCTCCCAAGATAGCGAGACGCGTTTTCCATTTGTAACGACCCTGTTTCCCAGCAAGATATTGTCCGCTCTGAGGATTGAGCCGTAGCCCAATATCCTCCCCTCACGGCTTTGTTTGGCGAGAACTTCCCGGAAGGTCACCCAACTTAGAATTGATCTCGCCGAAGCACTTTTAACTTCGGAGTTCTTATGGGATCCGTTGCCAATTGTGCTCCAAAACGCGTCTTACTATGTTGGAAGGATCTCTTTACATATGTTTCATTTCCACATACTTCCCCAAGCGATGTGGGATTGTGACGACCCTATTTTTACGACCTGTCACCTTCCGGTTCGCCCGCGAGGACGTACCTCCATCCGGGTTCCGGTTCGTGCAGCCATCGTACCCATATGCACGAACCGGAACCCGGATGGAGGTACGTCCTCGCGGGCGAACCGGAAGGTGACAGGTCGTAAAAAGAGAGTCGTCCCAATCTCACATCGCTTGGGGAAGTATGTGGAAATGAAACATATGTAAAGAGATCCTCCCAAGATAGCGAGACGCGTTTTCCATTTGTAACGACCCTGTTTCCCAGCAAGATATTGTCCGCTCTGAGGATTGAGCCGTAGCCCAATATCCTCCCCTCACGGCTTTGTTTGGCGAGAACTTCCCGGAAGGTCACCCAACTTAGAATTGATCTCGCCGAAGCACTTTTAACTTCGGAGTTCTTATGGGATCCGTTGCCAATTGTGCTCCAAAACGCGTCTTACTATGTTGGAAGGATCTCTTTACATATGTTTCATTTCCACATACTTCCCCAAGCGATGTGGGATTGTGACGACCCTATTTTTACGACCTGTCACCTTCCGGTTCGCCCGCGAGGACGTACCTCCATCCGGGTTCCGGTTCGTGCAGCCATCGTACCCATACGTGCATATTCGGGTCATCACAATCACCCCCTCTCGGGGGCCCAACGTCCTCGTTGGCCACATTTCCGGTTGGGTACAGGCTCTGATACCATTTGTAACGACCCCTTTTCCCAACAAGATATTGTCCGCTCTGGGGATTGGGCCATAGCCTAATATCCTCCCCTCACGGCTTTGTTTGGCGAGAACTTCCCAGAAGGTCACCCAACCTGGAATATGGCCAACGAGGACGTTGGGCCCCCGAGAGGGGGTGATTGTGATGACTCGAATATGCACGTATGGGTACGATGGCTGCACGAACCGGAACCCGGATGGAGGTACGTCCTCGCGGGCGAACTGGAAGGTGACAGGTCGTAAAAAGGGGGTCGTCACAATCCCACATCGCTTGGGGAAGTATGTGGAAATGAAACATATGTAAAGAGACCCTTCCAACATAGTAAGACGCGTTTTGGAGCACAATTGGCAACGGATCCCATAAGAACTCCGAAGTTAAAAGTGCTTCGGCGAGAGTAATTCCAGGTTGGGTGACCTTCTGGGAAGTTCTCGCCAAACAAAGCCGTGAGGGGAGGATATTGGGCTACGGCCCAATCCCCAGAGCGGACAATATCTTGCTGGGAAACGGGGTCGTTACAAATGGTATCAAAGCCTGTACCCAACCGGAAATGTGGCCAACAAGGACGTTGGGCCCCCGAGAGGGGGTGATTGTGATGACCCGAATATGCACGTATGGGTACGATTGCTGCACGAACCGGAACCCAGATGGAGGTACGTCCTCGCGGGCGAACCAGAAGGTGACAGGTCGTAAAAAGGGGGTCGTCACAATCCCACATCGCTTGGAGAAGTATGTGGAAATGAAACATATGTAAAGAGACCCTCCCAAGATAGCGAAACGCGTTTTCCATTTGTAACGACCCCGTTTCCCAGCAAGATATTGTCCGCTCTGGGGATTGGGCCGTAGCCCAATATCCTCCTCTCACGGCTTTGTTTGGCGAGAACTTCCCGGAAGGTCACCCAACCTGGAATTGCTCTCGCTGAAGCACTTTTAACTTCGGAGTTCTTATGGGATCCGTTGCCAATTATGCTCCAAAACGCGTCTTACTATGTTGGAAGGGTCTCTTTACATATGTTTCATTTCCACATACTTCCCAAAGCGATGTGGGATTGTGACGACCTCCTTTTTACGACCTGTCACCTTCCGGTTCGCCGGCGAGGACGTACCTCTATCCGGGTTCCGGTTCGTGCAGCCATCATACCCATACGTGTATATTCGGGTCATCACAATCACCCCTTCTCGGGGGCCCAACGTCCTCGTTGGCCGCATTTCCGGTTGGGTACAGGCTCTGATACCATTTGTAACGACCCTTTTTCCCAGCAAGATATTGTCCGCTCTGGGGATTGGGCCATAGCCCAATATCCTCCCCTCACGGCTTTGTTTGGCGAGAACTTCCCAGAAGGTCACCCAACCTGGAATGTGGCCAACGAGGACGTTGGGCCCCCGAGAGGGGGTGATTGTGATGACCCGAATATGCACGTATGGGTACGATGGCTGCACGAACCGGAACCCGGATGGAGTTACGTCCTCGCGGGCGAACCGGAAGGTGACAGGTCGTAAAAAGTGGGTCGTCACAATCCCACATCGCTTGGAGAAGTATGTGGAAATGAAACATATGTAAAGAGACCCTTCCAACATAGTAAGACGCGTTTTGGAGTACAATTGGCAACGGATCCCATAAGAACTCCGAAGTTAAAAGTGCTTCGGGGAGAGCAATTCCAGGTTGGGTGACCTTCCGGGAAGTTCTCGCCAAACAAAGCCGTGAGGGGAGAATATTGGGCTACGGCCCAATCCCCAGAGCGGACAATATCTTGCTGGGAAATGGGGTCGTTACACGTATGGGTACGATGGCTGCACGAACCGGAACCCGGATGGAGTTACGTCCTCGCGGGCGAACCGGAAGGTGACAGGTCGTAAAAAGGGGGTTGTCACAATCCCACATCGCTTGGGGAAGTATGTGGAAATGAAACATATGTAAAGAGACCCTTCCAACATAGTAAGACGCGTTTTGGAGTACAATTGGCAACGGATCCCATAAGAACTCCGAAGTTAAAAGTGCTTCGGGGAGAGCAATTCCAGGTTGGGTGACCTTCCGGGAAGTTCTCGCCAAACAAAGCCGTGAGGGGAGGATATTGGGCTACGGCCCAATCCCCAGAGCGGACAATATCTTGCTGGGAAATGGGGTCGTTACACGTATGGGTACGATGGCTGCACGAACCGGAACCCGGATGGCGGTACGTCCGCGCGGGCGAACCGGAAGGTGACAGGTCGTAAAAAGGGGGTTGTCACAATCCCACATCGCTTGGGAAAGTATGTAGAAATGAAACATATGTAAAGAGACCCTCCCATCATAGCAAGACACGTTTTGGAGCACAATTGGCAACGGATCCCATAAGAACTCCGAAGTTAAAAGTGCTTCGGCGAGAGCAATTTCAGGTTGGGTGACCTTCCGGGAAGTTCTCGTCAAACAAAGCCGTGAGGGGAGAATATTGGGCTACGGCCCAATCCCCAAAGCGGACAATATCTTGCTGGGAAACGGGGTCGTTACAAATGGTATCGGAGCCTGTACCCAACCGGAAATGTGGCCAACGAGGACGTTGGGCCCCCGAGGGGGGGTGATTGTGATGACCCGAATATGCACGTTTGGGTACGATGGCTGCACGAATCGGAACCCGAATGGCGGTACGTCCGCGCGGGCGAATCTGAAGGTGACAGGTCGTAAAAAGGGGGTTGTCACAATCTCACATCGCTTGGGGAAGTATGTGAAAATGAAATATATGTAAAGAGACCCTTCCATCATAGCAAGACGCGTTTTGGAGCACAATTGGCAACGGATCCCATAAGAACTCCGAAGTTAAAAGTGCTTCGGCGAGAGCAATTCCAGGTTGGGTGACCTTCCTGGAAGTTCTCGCCAAACAAAGCCGTGAAGGGAGGATATTGGGTTACGGCCTAATCCCCAGAGCGGACAATATCTTGCTGGGAAATAGGGTCGTTACAGATTTTAATCGTGGAGTATAATTGAACTACTTCTCTAATTTGTCTATTTGCTGAATATTTTCTTTCTATGGATAATCTGATGCATATGGATATTATACTTTTTGATTCCACTACTTCTCTGTGGTACTTATCTGGCAATTCTCGTGCTCTTCTGGATATTCTATTTTCCTGATATTAGTTATCTCCCTATGGTGCTGCTGGTTTTTACACTGATTATTTCGTGATTATGATGCTCTTATTGTGGTCATTATTCTCTTATATATATTTGTCTTTTATGGCAAAAAGTGGGAGTATTTTGGGAGTATGCTCTGGGTACATATTTTTGATATGATGATACTTGACGTATTTTTTATGTTGTGCTAAAGCTACCATCCAGAGGGAGTTTATTCAGGGGGAGTTATTGAAGTTATTGGTTTTATTGATTTTTCCAAAAAATGCCAAAGGGGGAGACTGTAAATGCAAATATATTACAAATATGTTGGCATTAATTTTTTGACAAATTATATTTATGGAGATAATATTTTATTCTACTATTTTCCGAAGTGATAGTTTATTTCTTGGCAATCAAGAAATATTATATTCAAATTATTGGATGGATACATATTAGAGATCATGAAGATTCTGTGGAAGAGAAAAATACGGAAACGTAAATATTAGGAAAGTTGTTGAAAAATTTAAAGGCACTTGTTTTTTGGAAAACTTTATTTTAGTAAGCCGATTTGATAGAGATTTACTGAAATCTATTGGGCTTTGAGATCACATGAATAATGGAATACTTTCCTAAGTTTTTAGATCTTTATCCAAGTTGTTGGAAGAACTTTCCTAAAATGTCATACGTGGTGTCACGCAACCAATTTGTTAAGATTTAGTTTCATTATTCCTTGCGGCGTTAATTCTGTTTTTGTAACTAAATCAAATCGAAGATATGGTTGTTACCTATCATATTTAAGCCTTCTTTTTCCTGATATTAGTTATCTCCCTATGGTGCTGCTGGTTTTTACACTGATTATTTCGTGATTATGATGCTCTTATTGTGGTCATTATTCTCTTATATATATTTGTCTTTTATGGCAAAAAGTGGGAGTATTTTGGGAGTATGCTCTGGGTACATATTTTTGATATGATGATACTTGACGTATTTTTTATGTTGTGTTTTTGGAAAACTTTATTTTAGTAAGCCGATTTGATAGAGATTTACTGAAATCTATTGGGCTTTGAGATCAATGAATATGGGAAATACTTTCCTAAGTTTTTAGATCTTTATCCAAGTTGTTGGAAGAACTTTCCTAAAAATGTCATACGTGGTGTCACGCAACCAATTTGTTAAGATTTGGTTTCATTATTCCTTGCGGCGTTAATTCTGTTTTTGTAACTAAATTAAATCGAAGATATGGTTGTTACCTATCATATTTAAGCCTTCGTTTTTCTGAAGAAGGTACGACGGATTTTTGTTTTTCACGAGAGAAGTTTTCTTCAATTTGCAAGTCGTCGCTTTTCTTTCACTCCCAACGTTTCTGCGTATGGGTTTGTGATTGTTTTACACACTATTATTATGTTGTGGATTTCATCGATTTATTGAGTGTGTTGAGTATTGCGTCTGAAGACAACGACTTGGTGTTCCAGACGGTGTCATAGGAGGCAATCTTTCTTTGTTCTTCATTGAAGCTCAGTCTCGAGAGGAGGCTGCATCCGAACTCAGGAGGAGTTCTGTTTATCGACAATGGGAGCTTGTCAATTTGATCGTGGGCGAGTGGATCTTGCCATAACACGGATTTCGGGAGGAGTCAACAACAACAAGGGGATCTTGTTGCTTTCTAGATCTCGGGAGATATCGATCTTAAGTCGAAGGGAGCTCGCAAAAACAGTTTTATTAGAGAAGTTAAGAAGAGGCAGCGACAAAGATAAGAGGGAGTCTATATTTGTATAAGTCCGATTGTCTTATAACTTTGTGAACTCATTGAAATATTTTTATATCTGGGCGTGGCCCTGCAGACGTAGGCTGGTTGCCGAACTGCGTTACCAACCTTCTGTCTCATTTATTTTCGCATATTTATTTTGTCTATTGTTGCATTAATTGTCGGTGTCACACGTAACACTATGTGTGACATCGCATAACTGATCTTAATCTTTCAAAGTGTATGTGCGAAATCAAATGACTCGAAGTAATTAGAGTGCATTAAAATTGTTATCTCGTGCAAAAAGCAATAAATATTTAATAAATTTAATTACAACAGAAGTTATTAGCATAACAGAAAGAAAATTGAACGTTATATTAAAAAAAAATTATTTAAGATATCAATTATTACTGACTAGTAAATACAGGGGCTATAATACATTTTACCCTATTTTTTATAATTGAATTTACTATTATTTTTACACATGTTAGTCCTTGTTAAATGAAATGATGTAACAATTATAATATAATATAAATAATCAAAATAAATCATTAATTAAATCAATTACTTAACCAACATATAATATTAGAACATAGAATTAAAAGATAGATTTAACCTTACTCCTTCGAGGCTTCGACAAGTGTATTACAAACAATAGAATGTAAATAGGCTTTCAGGGATCCAGCTCAAAGGGCTCATAAATAGTTTATTTCTTATTGTTATAGTAACAGTATCTCTCGTTAATAATGAGATCTCTTGTTCATGAAGTTCCCATCACCCACTGAAGATAAAAAAACAGGAAATGACAACCACAATCGATGCCTATAATGTTCTCCCTTAAATTACGAAAAAACAAAACCCAATTAGCCAAAGTGTTCATAAAAATCTCTTAATCAACTTCTTTACTGCTCTCAGAGTCTTTAAGTTGGTCATCATCAGCTGGCTTTTCTTGAGTCAAGATCCTTCCGCTTAGAGGATCGACAGGGCGAGTGTCGCGTGGCCCACCTTTACGACCCATTGCCACCATTGGAGGAGGAGGAAGTAACCCTGCTCGGAAAAGAATTCGCTGCACTGGATCAGAGGGCTGAGCCCCAACAGATAGCCAATACCTGAAGGAATGGGAGGAAAATTTATAGAAGAGAGAGTTGATCACAATCATATAAACTTAGATAATCATTGTTGATAGTTTTAAGATTTGGAAGAAAAACAATGATTGACAATATATATATATTTATCCATAGTTAGTTTCTAGTTTTTTATTGATTGAAAATGGTTCCAAGTCTTATTATTTCCAGAAGAAGATTGAAAAAATGAAAAAATAGCCAAGATGATAATAATTCAAGAATCATCAGCTTGTGAATATACAATTACAAATTTGAGGACGAAAGAGTAAGCAAAATATATAGAACATCTCTCTAGGCCATGTATGTACAACTATAAAGAGTGAGTTATTCAAGAAAACTTACTTTACTCTTTCAAAATTTAGTCCCATCCGTTTGCCACCATCTTGACCTATACAGAAGCCACAAACCCAAATTTGAACAAGAGAGAAGAGTCGCAATGTAAATTATAAATCTTCCCTACGGTTTCCACTAACTAGACATAGTTAAACATTAATTCTTATTTTTCTTTTATACTCGAAAAGAAGACAAACCCTAACTTAAGAAATGAAAGCTCACAAAAGGACTCGTACATAAACATTGGGCGTTGTTCCATGTCTCATACTATGTGAATCTGAAAGTAAATTGCGCGATCATACTTCTTCCAAAACATGGCAGACCAAGAAACACAGTTTTCCACCCACTTAATTTCCAGAAAAAAAAAAGATCAAAAGGTATCTCCGGATTTCTTAGCAACCAGCATAAACCCCTTTAGTCATAAGGTCACTTTCGAAATATGACATAAAAAAAGGGAACATAAATACTAACACAAACCTCCTCATTTATGAGACCACAGAAGAAACAAAATACTATACCACAAAGCCTAAGAAGAGAAGCTTATTAACTGGAATGGCTAATTTATATGTCAATCAAATTAATTTGCAGTTAAGTTCAATGACTCCACCAGCTCCCACGACCTCAAGCTTCCAAATTAAGCTCATAAATCTTAGTAACTTTACTTTCATTCACTTCAAAGTAATCAAGCATAAAGTTAGATGGAAAACCTGGCAACGGATTGTAGTATCCCAAGGTTTCAAGGTGTTTTCCATCTCTTGGAGATCGGCTGTCAGCTGCCATGACCCGATAAAAGGGCTTGTTCTTGCATCCGAATCTCGACAAACGAATCCTCACCACCATATCTTGCACCAGGTATTCACCGGAAAGTTTAGTTGGACAAGCAAAAGTAGCTGAACTAAGAAACTCTCCTGGCTAGTTTCCCATTGAATGACGTTTGCCTGACATTGCTTTATCCCGTACTTTTCCTTGGTTGAACAGATTCTGATCATTAAAGAATACAAATTAAATTGATTTGACTAAACTAAATTACACAGATCATGTGACACTAAGCTCAGTTCTAAATCATATTATGTTAGTCCAAGTCCATTAGACGTTTTAAGCTAAGTGTCCATACTGCATGTTGCCCTGGTCTGTTTTCTCTTAACACAAACAAAACGTTGTGAACAAAAGTAAAATAGATCCAAATTGATTAAGTACCGATTGAAAGAGGTTTGAGCGTTTAAAATATCATCACAACATCACAAGAGTTCTTCGCCTTTCAAAATATTATAAAAATTTTATTGTCCTTCCAATCTTTTATTTAAATTGTCACTGGCAATACTCCTTCAACAAGTCTATGAAATCTATCATCGTTCTCCAACATAGACAGCTAACTTTTGCTGTTGAACGTTGGCCCTTCTATGAGTTCTCTGAAGTAATAGTAATGGATATGAAAAAGAGACTTGCTTATATACTACAGAAGATTCTTGCGCATCCTCCATCATATATCTATAAAGTTTTACATAGGTAAGTAAAAAAAATAATTGTGATTAATAAGATGATCCTCAAAAATCCACAAGATGGATCTTCTCTTGCCATTTAGATTAAACATATTAGAGACTAGCGAAAGCAGTTCTGCACAAAGATCACTTTGTTAGCGAGCAATTTTGAAAAAGAAATAAGTCCTGTCCCCGTAGGTGTTCTTACTAAAATAAATAAATTTATACACTGAAATTCTTGGAATTTGTTTTTCTTAAATGGTAGAATTTGGAAAAGTATATAGTTTGTTGCATTCCCTCTTCATAAAACCAAATGAACTGTACAAAATATTGTACTATTGAGAATATTCAGACAAAAGAAAATCATTCTTCTCTATCTTCACCTTCTACATTTCTTTTTCTCACTATTTGTCTGTTCTGAAATTTATGATATGATAACGATCAAAAATTAAGGAATACAATAATGGCAATTATGAAAAATAAACCCAAAAAAAATAACAGCCAAGAAATTTAACGAGAGAATAGAGCTCAAACTCGACGATGTACCAGAGATAAGGAGAGATAAGGGAACAATTAGACAGCTAGAGAGAAATAGAGAAGGAGAAAACGAAATACCTAAGAAGCTGATCACACACTCCTAACGTCGCTGCAATTTCGGGCCAGCGGTTGATGAAGAAATGTTATCGCTGTTCGAACTGCAGGAGTGAAGAATGGGAACTGGAAGAACGGAGTGAAAAGAAGAACGTTGAATAGAGGTTAGGGCTTATCGCTAAAAGCCGCGACGTGAGATGACTGTCAAAGGAACCTGTTGGTTCAAGGTTCAATTCGGTTCGGTTTGGTTTGGTTCGGTCGGTTAACTTTCGTTTAAAAAAACTCCTTATTTAGAAAACCGATTGTTTTTCATTTATCTTCTTGATTCTCACTTCTCTTACGATATCTTGTTCTTTAATAGAACTATTAATTTTAGACCAGAACCGACCCGAACCTAACCTTAATTATTGATTTGTAGCGGTTTAAGTAATTAATCATAAAATGCTATGAAAGTAATCATAATAAATAGTTCAGTTAATAATATATAACAGACAAAATTAATATAGATAATAAATATCTCCCCCTTTACATTCTTCCAAAACTGAAACCAATGGTTGTGATCTTCCAAGTCTTCCCCTCTTAGAAAATCTTCACTCTCTGAATTCATCTCGACCCCACAAAAAGCCAACTGAATAAATAACAAATATATAATTTTTTTTTAAGTATAACAGTGACACGTGTGCATTAGCACTACTGTCACGTCAACATTACGTAACACAATCACGTACAGTATAAGATAAGATATAAGAGTTTATTTGGATAATATGGAAATAAACATAAATAAAGGAATACTGAATTAATTAACTAAAATTAAACTTTAACATATTATTTAAAGTACAAATTAAACTTTAATTTTAATGTTAAAATTTACAAAAAAAAAAAAAAAATTGGACCAACATAGTCCAAATTGAAAAAATTTAAAACTGATGTTCATTTTATTCACGGTACAAAGTTTAAAATTTATTTTGTTCAAAAAAAAAAATTCAAGATTTAAGTTGAATAAATTTTAAACTTCGAGCATTATTTTGATAAAAAAAAATTTCAACATTTAAATTGAACAAATATTAAAATTAAAATATTAATTTCTACCATATTCTAAGATATATTTACTTGATTAAGTAAGCTGAAACTACATCTGAAATTAGAAAACAATTGTCAACGTGTCACTTGTTTTTTTAAGGACATGGCCCACAACACCCCCTTCAAATTTCAAAAGAGGATCAAACGGTCTTGCTTTCATCATAGAAAATTCCCAAGGTGGGTCCACAATTAAATTGTTAGCTTTCAATAGGCCCGACAGACCGAAATACTTAGACACGTGGCTGTATTTTACTACGTCTCTAATGTTTACGCGCTCTTTATAAACACACCTGCGCTGCTCTTGGGCGCCAACCTTCCTCTCACTCGCATTCTCTGAACCCATTTATTGGTAGCTACTAGAGAGACAAGAACAATGGCGATTCTTGAAAACGGTGGACGTGGAGAGGAGAGAGCTGCTGACGGTGGTGCAATTTTTCCGGCTTTATCGCCGACGCTTTATCCAAATTCTGGCAGCTCTACTGAGACAGAGGATGTCGAGGAAGAGAAGTTATGGTTGATTGATGATGATAGTAATTACGGAAACAACAAAGTTAGTATTAGTTTTAGCTCCACTGATTCTCGAGGAAACGGCTATGGCGGTGGAGTTGGAGTTAGCGGTGGATCATTATCGTTATCATCATCGTCGTCATCGTCATCGCAATATTCTTCTTCTTTATCGAGTGGGTTGATCAAGTCCGAAATTAGGTGTTCTCCGTTGTCGGTGAAAAGCTCCAATAAGGTAGCAATCAAAGAGGAGAGTATTGAGGCTGTTGATGAAGTTGAAGGTGGAGCTTGGGGATATAGTTATGGCTGCAATATGTCTTTCTCATCGTCTACGCATGCTGATTTTCCAAAGCCGATGGAGGGCTTACACGAGGCGGGACCTCCTCCATTTCTGAAGAAAACCTTTGAAATGGTTGAGGACCCCGAATCCGATCCAATTGTGTCGTGGAATCAAGGTCGTGACAGCTTTATTGTTTGGGACTGCCATGAATTATCCAAAAATCTGCTCCCAAAATATTTCAAGCACAGCAACTTCTCAAGCTTCATACGCCAGCTGAACACCTATGTAAGTAGTATGAATTGCATTGTTGTTATCCGAATCAGAGAGATAATTTTCAAGATTTTATCGCAGAATGCTAGTTCTATTAAACTTTAATCTATCTTTGGAACCTAATGTTATCTTTATATCGGTAATTGGTGAAACAGACGATACTACTGTTTTCAGAGCTCAATTTGTATTTAATTCTTTTCCATTTTTGCCTTCACTTGTACACAATCTATATGAAATTATGTTATGTTTTTCATTTCTTTTTCTCTTTACATGAATTGGTATTGTAAAGTACATGAATATTTCCAAAACATTATGCTTATGTGCACAAGATTTCTGCAGTTCTTTTTTCTATCCAAAATCTCCAACCATCTTCATCTTTTTGTAGAAATTGTGTTATAAGAGAGTTTTGTAATGTTCTGATGTAACAATTCAGGGTTTTAGGAAGATTGATACGGATAGATGGGAGTTTGCAAATGAAGGGTTTCTAGGAGGAAAGAAGCATTTGCTGAAGACCATAAAGAGAAGAAGTAGGTTTAACAAGCAGCAATTAATGGCCATTACTAGTTTAGATTTAGCAAAATCTGGAGTTGGTGGGGAACTGGAAACACTAAAGAAAGATCAAACTAAGTTGAAAGTGAAAATCCTGAAACTGAGGCAAGAACACGAGGAATCACAAAATAGACTTACCGCGGTTGAAGAGCGTATTCGAGGTGCGGAGTGCAAGCAGCAACAAATGCTCTCTTTCCTCATCAAAATGGCTAAAACTCCCTCCTTTGTTCACCAATTGATGCAAAAGAGAGTCCGAAAAAATGGGCTTGATTTCAATGAGTTTTGCAAGAGACCGAGATTGCTCTCACCAGGTGACCTTGAGATCTTAACGGAAACTTCCACTAACGCTTTCCAAAGTGTAGAATGTAATAACCTTGTAGAGAAAGAGTTGAACACTTCCCAATCTGACCTTACAGTCACAGATATGTTTCTAGAACCTGAGGTTCTTCACCCGCAAGAAACACCGCTCCAATCTTTCATTGACGATAAATCATGCAGCTTTCTTCAGGGTCAGAGACCTAGCATGGTTTCAATTGCCAACAACGAGAATAGTTCATCAGCCTATCGTATGATGTCTGATAATCTGCTGGGGGGAAATCCAATTGTTGACTCGGAGTTGACAGGCAATGACTTGAAGTTTTATCTTGAATTGGAGGACTTGGTTAGGAAGCCACATGACAGGGGAGGTTACATAAGCAGCCATATGGCTTAGGTCTGTGTTGGATCTATGCCTTGATTAAATAGGTAAAGCCTAACCGAGCTTCCATTGTTGGGTTATGAACAAAAATCAAGATTTGGGAAGTTTCCTATTCGAGTGATAAGAGCTTCTCCATTGAATCAGAGGACCCAGATGGTAATGGTAAAGAAAGTTAGTAGCTTGTGTATACTAGTTTTATCACCTTTGTCAATAAATAATTTTCTTACCGTCCCTGTTCTTTGGTATTACTCTGTCACACAGCTTAATTTGCATAGAACAAAAAATATTATTAAAATAGCTTGTAAATCAGAAAGTCACCTCCACCTTCTGCTTTAGTTCATGGAATCCAGATTTGTAGCTTGGAATTCTACTTTTAAAGTTTATGGCTATATGCAGAGGAAAACGAATGGAGTGTTCAACATTCTCTTTATGTTCTAGCAACGTCTATTTTTTGGCCTTCACATATAATAAATAGTAAGAAGCCAAACTGTATTTTTAAAAACTGTAATTTGATTTTGATGGATTTGGAGCCTAATTGCCGTTTGACGCTTGCAGGTTTTAAAAACAATGTTTAGTAAACTCGTAGAGTAAAATAGTACAACTTTGTGTAGACTGTTTGTAATGTTCGCTACTGTTTCATTTATTATGTAGTTTAGAAATAGATTTTGTTGATTTGCAGGGAGGAATAAGGCCATGTAATCTTCGTAAACTCCAAATAACTTTGTTGGATTGTCTTTTTTGACCAGTTCGGATCTGACAAAAGTGCTGTAGATCAGATTTTGTTGCCAAAAGAAGCAAGGAAATGGGCATTGAACTCTTTTGGTAATAAAATATTTGGGTGAAGACACGTCTGTCTTCTGCTGGCAAAGCTCATTAAAGAAGTATGGTCATATTAGATTACTGGAAGATCCTTTTATTGTCCATACTCTAATGTTCATTTAACACTTGGCATTTCTCAACTTTGTCCACAGATGCAGGTTCCCCCCAGCCCGCGGTGCCACAGCCGATGCATGGGAAGAGTTCTTTGCCGACTGCCCCCACCAAGAGATGCTACACAAGACTACTACGTAAGTTATGAGGTTTTTTTATTGTTTATTTTCTCGTCACTTTGCCATTTATTATCAGACAGCTAACCAGTTCTTTAAAATATTAAAAAAAAAAAAGTTACCTTTAAGTCCAAAAGAAGGATACTTCTTAGAAGAAGTAAACTTCACTATGATTGACTTGGGGAAGGCTAATTTTGCCATAGTTCAACAACGAGCTGTGCATTTAGTGGATACTTCAATTGGCTCTAAGTCAATGTACTCTGTGGCAATGTTTTGTTAAGTGATCATAATTTGCAAGTGAATGAATAAGAAGTCAAATAATTTTCCAATCTTGGGTCATAGAGAAACTATTTATTAAATAAATGTAGCGTTACGTGCTATAATTTGTAGGGGTGTGTAAAACCGGTTTCGGTTCGGTTTTGGAGAGGAACCGAACCAAACCGATCACTATTCGGTTTCGGCATAACTGAACCGAAAACGGTCTTTTAACTTACCAAAATCGAACCTGAACCGGACCGAAAGTTCCGGTTCCGGTTCGGTTTCGATTCTACAACCTATTTTCGAAAAATTTAAATTCACTGACCTATGATTTTATCGTTTACAGTCTGTTGAGAAGACGAATCAAAATCTTAGAGAGAGAGAGAGGGAGAGAGAGAGAACTGGAGTTTCTCATAAATGTTAGAGAAACTGAAAAGAGAGGTTAGGGAGAAACGATTCTGAACAAAATTCATTCATCTTCTCCATCTGTATATCGGGCCTGCTTTCATCAATGAATCCTAACAAAGTTGAAGAAGATCTCTTCGTTACCCACAACCACAACCACCACCACTACCACCACGACCATGATTTCGGTCCACTTCCGCTGCAAATCATCGAATCTCAGCCGGCTGTTCCGCCGCCCCACCCTCACCTTCCTCTCCGTTCAGACCCTTCTTTCTCTCTCCCTGAAATCGTCATCTTCCCCACCTCCTCCGCCTCTTCCCCTAGCCACTCCTCTTCTTCTGAATCGCCCACTCGCTCGACTCGCTCGACTCAACTGACCTATGATTTTGATTTAGGTCTTCGCTCTTCACAGCTTCACTAAATGCAGGAACGGTTCGGTTCAGTTTGGATCGGTTTTGAACGATCCAAACCGATAACTGAACCTAAATAGTCGGCTCATCGGTTTTGAGCAATACCAAACCGAAGTTCAGTTTCCAGGGGCTCAAAACCGATCTGAACCGAACCGATTTCACCGGTTCCAGTTCGGTTCATCGGTTCTGGTTCGGTTTTGCACACCCCTAATAATTTGTTTTATACTAATGTGTTTATGAATTGGCAAGGAGCAAGAATTGTCTTTATTTGCTATAACTACTACAAAAATTGGTAGGAATTCTGTCCACCCCTAATATGTGGTCTGCATAACAGTAGTCAATCTTAGGAATATATGTGTAGGATTTAGTTTAAAAGTCTTAACTAGAATTAATTTTGATGTCTTAATGAATCTTCATCAGGGCTCTATTAATAGGGAGAAAGTATATTACAAGAAGGAAATGTTGCGTGACATTTTGTGTTGTAGACCACCCCAAAATCGTTCACCTAAACAAACTGGTCCAACCCTGGAACCTATAGGCTGCAGATGAACGCCCCTATTAGACTGAGACACTATCTTTTTAGGCAACTTTGTCCACTCGTATTTTTTTTTAAGACCTCTCTCTCTCCTCTCTCTCTCCCTCTCTCTCTCCAGACGTAGGCTTTCTAGAGGTAGGTCGAAAATTAATAAAGGGGTGTTGATTGGTAGAGACTACCGAGGCACAGTCAAATAGGGAGTTACTACTACTAATCATTCATCCCTCCCAGTTAACTACCTCTCTTTATTAGTTGGCCCAGATGAGATGATCATTCAAAGGTGGGCCCGTCTTGCTTAATAATTTACCTAATTAATTCTGTAACTTAACGCAATCTTATCTTAGATCTTTCCTTTGCGTCATAGATTATTAGGTAAGTGCAAATTAACCCTTAATGTTTAGAGTAGTTTACAATTAGATCTTAAAATCCTCTGCCTTTCAATAACAGCAATTTAGAATCTACCGTCAATTTATCATTAAATTTAACTAGTGTATATCATGTTCTCTATTTAATATGCTCTTTTAACCTGATTCTTCACTCCTTTGACCTATTTTCAATTTGATTTCAAGCTCTACCGCATGATTGACATTGTTCAAAATCGCATAATAAGTAATTAATGGAGTTTGAAATATTATATATGTGTGTGTTGAATTTAACGAAAAAAATTGATGTGATGGTCTAAATTGGTAACAGTTGAAAAGAGGATGTTCGATTTGTTCAAAATAATAGTTTCAACTCTAATATATGAATGACATCAAACATTAGAATTTGAATTGCAATTGACGCAAGATTATTATATTGTACTTCAAATTGCGTGAAATTTCATTTGTTACAACAAATGCACGCTAACTTTTTGGATCTTAACTCTTTATTTCATGTCGACACGAGGCAAATGGTGCAGAGCTCGGTCTTAATGACACTCGGTCTTAATGACGCTAACTTGGTAAGTAATAATATTTTCCTAGTTTACTAAAATATACTTCGGCTCGTCTGTTTCCAAGCAACCAAAATGCTCTTGCTACTCGATGATCCATCGAGTGAGAAAATATCAATGACGGGATATTTGCTCGTTAAATTATTGCTTATAAGATAATTGACAACACTATTGCAGGTATTACTAAAATGATAAATCTTGTATGTGAAAAAATAGAGGCGTAGGGACAATGTTAGTTACCATTAACAAGTAGACAATTTAATAGAAAGCAGCCCTGTCGTTGCTCAGAGGACAAAGATAGAGATGGGGTAGCTACATATCTCTGTCTGTCACTCTCTATAATTTTGTGCCTATTTTTTATTTTTTATTTTAGTAAAACTCGAAAATTTTGTTGAAATATTTTTCATTAATGGCGAACAGATAAGAGAAATTCTTGACCAAAAAAATTCAAAGTACATGGGACCCAAAGATAAATGTTTATTTAGTGAACCCGAGCGACGAAACAGGTTCATGCCGAGAAGCATGTGCCTCTGAATTTCAACGACCGACTATGTGTCACCGTATGGGAAAATCTACGGTAGACCGTAGTTTGAGCCGTATCGGTCTGATTCTTTTCTTTTGCTGTCACCACACACCACCCTTGAAATAAATTTGTAATTTTGTACAAAAAAATTTTGTGAATTTTTTGACCCTTATCCCCAATCGAGAGCTTCTTTACAAGTGATTTCTCTATTTAGAGAGAGCGAGAGAGAGAGAGAGAGAGAGAGAGAGAGAGAGAGAGAGAGAGAGAGGAGTCCTTGTTCCAGCTGTGTAGGAATTGTTTTGACTCGTCTTCGAGCCTTATTAATTGCAGTTCTCTGTCTCTCCCACTCTGCCCCTGAGACAAACAAAAACTGAAGATCGTCATCCCCATCATCAATGCCTGGAGTTAGCTCAAATATGAAGATTTCAATGCTTCTGTTTCTGATGGCAATGATTCTGAGCTGGGTTTCTGCAGAAACTTCGCATCCAGCTTCAACTAATCAACAAGGTTTTCTATGTATTAAACCCTTTTTCAATCATTACTCTGCGTTTCACTCACCATTCTCCTCAAATGGCTTCCTTTTTTGTTTGATATAATATGATTCTTGAAGTAGTAAACTTGCACTTGGTTGATCAAACAGAGAAGAACCAGTCTTCCTTCTCAGAAGCTGCATTTCAATCTACACAGGTACTATATGAACCTCTCTCTCTCTCTCTCTCTCTCTCTCTCTCTCTCTCTCTCTCTATACACCTTCATCCAACAGAGAGAATAGATAGAGGGAGTTTTACAGTTGAAATATATTGCTTATATTTGTAGACATGGATGTTTTGAAGGGAAATGAGGGGACTGTGAAGAGGAAAGAAGAAGAAGAAGCATATAAATCAACAGCGAGCAGAGTTGGATCGAGACCACCAAGCTGTAAACACAAATGCCAAGGCTGCAACCCATGCCATCCCATTCAAATTCCTACAACCTCTGCAACCCTAACCCTTCCTCTTCAGTACGCCAACTACGAACCTGAGGGATGGAAATGCACGTGTGGCTCTTCTGTCTTCAACCCTTGATTCCTGCCTTTCTCCTCCATATCCGACCTCAACTCTCCTCTGTCAATACTCTTTCTTCCTGTACCGCTGTAATCTCCGACCAAACTTTTTTAGAGTTGAATTATGTTAATACTTGGGAGTTTTTTGGACTTTTTCAAAAGAATGTTCTTATCCTATCCCCCTTCAAATTTTTGTTTCCATATGTTATAGAGTTACCACTCACAAATCTCAGAGATTCGATGCAAGAAAAATAAAAACACTAAGATTTACTTGGTTGGCCAATATCTCAAACCGAAGTTCAAGATTGATTACTTCCACAGAATTCCAACGAGAGAAAATTTGCACTATCAGTCAAAAATTATATCTTCGTATGAAAAATACCCTCATATTACAAGAATCGACACAACTCAAAGGTAACTTTAGATACACAGAAGACCAGAAGAACAAAATACACCCAGATTTGTTCACAAATGAGAAAGTCAACTCACAATGACCAAGTCGATCACATTTCTTATCAACTCACTCAGAAATCGCATATGCATCGACTCAAATCGCTCTCATCACTCGACTGATCATAAATAAATCATCCAACATTCAACAAGTTCAAGCAATGCTTAAACTTGGAAGTCGTGACGATTTTAGTACCAATGTCTGAAGGACTATCCTCTGCAGGGGCCTTCAAAAGTTTCACATGTAGAAATCAAATCTCTAAGAAAATGGAATTTCACATCTGACTTGTTTAGTCCTATCATGATAAACATGATTCTTGCTTAAATGAATTACACTTTGGTTATCACAATAAACAAAAGGAACATATTTCAACAATCGAATGTCATGTAACAAACCACTTAACCAAACACATTCTTTCAAACAATCAGCAAGGGCAACATTCTCTGCTTCAGTAGAAGATAATGCAACTAAAGGTTGAAGTTGAGACTTCCATGTGATGCAATTTCCAAATAAGGTAAAACAATATGAAGTTGTTGATTTTCTAGAATCTCTATCTTTTGCAAAATCAGAATCAACATACCCAATCAGACATACATCATCAGTAGATTTTCTATATAACAAACCATAATCAACAGTGTTGTTCACATAATTAACAGCCCATTTGAGAGTTGCCCAGTGTTCAGAACCAGGATTTGACATGAATCTACTCAACAAAAATATGACAAAAAATAAATCTGACCTAGTATTAATCATAGCATACATCAAGGAACCAATTATATTGGAATAAAGTCTACTTTTCATTTTAATCTTTTCAGAATCAGTTTGAGGACATTGTGATTTTGAAAGAATAAAGTGAGTAGCAAGAGACATATTCACAGGTTTACAATTACAATTCTCAAACTTAGATACTACTTTTTTCAAATATGGGTTTTGATGTAATTTCAATTTGCTATTAGCTCGATCCGTTTCAATTATCATATTTAAGATCTTCCTAGCATAACCAAGATCTTTCATATCAAATTCAGCACCTAATTTTGATTTCAATTCAACAATCAACGACATAGACTTACAAATCAGCAACATATCATTCACATGGAGTAACAAATATAATGGCATATCATTCACAAATTTAAAATAAAAGCAAGCATCATAATTATTTCTATTAAACCCTAGGCTTGTTATGAAAGTATCAAAACGCTTATACCATTGCCGTGGAGATTGTTTGAGTCCATAAAGAGCTTTTTGCAGCAAACACACATGGTTAGGGAGTTTTGAATCAATAAAACCTTCATGTTGTTTCATAAATACTCTCCTCTAACTCCTCATGTAAGAAAGCAGTAGTAACGTCTAATTGTTCTAGTTCACGGTCAAATTGAACAACTAAGGATAACATCAGTCTTATGGTTTTAAACTTAACTACGAGAGAAATTTTTTTGTTAAAATCTATACCCTAGACTTCCCTACATGTTGTGCTGCCACATGAGCCGTAAAAACTAGATCAGCATAGGAGTATCTAGAAGGTGGTCTGATTTCCCTCCTATCTCTGTCCCTAGCAAGTTGGTAATTATCTAGTTCGCCCTGTAAGGAACCTTGTGTCTCTACTTATTCATCCTCACTGGCTCTCGTGTCCTGATCAGGTTCAGTTTCAACTACACGATCCTACTCTTGTGTATTACTCTCTTTTTGGTTTTGATCACCAAAATTCGGTGTCTCTACCTCAATGTGTGTTTTGAGTTCCTTAGTGTTCACACTCTCCTCCACCTGATTAGTGTTACCGGGTGTCTTACATGGGAATGTGGTTTCGTGAAAAATGACATCTCTACTACAAGAATTTTAACCCCCTCTAGTGTCTCTTTCCCATAATTTATATTATTTTGTACCATGTTGTTGTTGATAACCTAGAAACACTCACTTAGTTGCTATTGGATCTAACTTATCATTCTTTGTCTGTGCGTAGGCTGCACATCCAAAGATCCTAAGGTGACTCAAATCTGTTTTTCTCTCAGTCCACACTGTAGGATCGGAATTTTCTAAGAGGGGGGTGAATTAGACTTTTTAATTTTAATTTCAATTCAATCTAATTTCTCTTCTTGATTAAACTTAGTTTTAGCACAAGTAATCAAATAATGTAAAGAGAGAGAAAGAGAGATTAGACACCAGTATTTTTACGTGGTTCGGCCAAACTGCCTACGTCCACGCTCCAAGGCTCTCCCTTGAAGATTCCTTACTTCTCCTCAACGAGAAAATCTGATCGACCTTACGGGCTTCGATCCACAGCCTTTCACAATCCTGGATTGAACTTAGCGGGCGTCAATCCACTGCCTTACAGGATATTCAGGTTTGAAAAACAGATTACAATAATCTACAAACTCTCAAAACAGAATCTCAAGTTTTGGAGTAGAGAGATGTAGATTGAGAATACAGAGTAATAACTTTCGCAGCTAGGGCTCAGAATTCAAATTGGCAAAAGTTAGTCTTCGAGCCTTTTCTTCTGCTTATATACTCTGTATGAATTTGCTTCATAAAATTGAATGCTTCTTTCTTCAAAATGGAGAAAAGTTACCGTTGGGAAGCATCCGTACTGAAGCAGCTATCCGTTGCGTCTGAAATTGTTGTTCGTCGTCGCCATTAAAGGTCTGGAGTTAATGCTGAAAACGACGTCACTGTAGCTTCGCGGCTAACTTTGAATTCTGGCGGAAGATTACCGGAAGATGTAGCTTCAAAACACTTGACACGTCATCGGAATGAGTAAGCTTCAAAACGTCACCGGCATAAGTGTCTGGAAGCTTCATCGGCAGGCGCAACGTGAAAATCCGTCGGCAGATGCATCGAAGTCCATCGGCATGTGCAGCTTAAAAGCTATCGGCAGGTGTAGGCGCTGAATTCCATCGGCAGACGCATCCTTAAATTTCACCGGCACAGTCAATCTTCAAAGCCATCGGTAGATGTTTCTTTAAAAGCGCCATCGGCAGAAGTCTTTTTAAAAACCATCGGCCGATGAACTCATGAAAATTGTCGTCTAGTGATCGGCATGAGCAAGCTTGAACGTCATCGGTGTGAGTAGCGTCAAATGCTATCGGTAGATCCATCTTGACACGTCATCGGCATCTGTCTTCAGAAACGGCTATTGGCAGAGAAAACATGTACTTGACACGTCATCGGCATATGTCTTCAAAGATCATCGGCAGATGTAGCATATGAGAACTTTGACACGTCATCGGCATCTGTCTTCAGAAACGGCTATCGGCAGAGAAAACATGTACTGACTTGACACGTCATCGACATATGTCTTCAAAAACGCTTTCGGCAGATGACAACTTCTAAACGGCGTCTTCTTCTGTTTAGCAATCGGCAGAGGCTTCCACTTTTTTATGTATAGTCATCGGTAGAAGCACGCGTTTTACAGCCCTGTTTTTCTGTTCTGCTCTGTATACTCAAACCGATTTTATTAGACAACTAAAATACCCTTGTTCAGGGTATTGTCAACCAAACATGTATTGATAATTCTTATTTAAATACACATAATCAAATTGTATACTTAATACACAAATACATAATCAAAAACAAATTATGACTTAAACACTCTATAAGTCAACACACACTTCTATAGAACATTTGAACTCAATGGCACTATTATGACTCTTATTTACCAAATAGGTGGTTGTACACAAAGTTTCCCCCCAAAAACCCTTTGGTAACCCGTATGTGAACAACAAACACCTAACCTTCTCTAGTAGGGTTTGATTCATTCTCTCAGTAACACCATTTTACTGAGGTGTATGCTTAACAGTCTTACCTTAGAATCCCGTGAGTGTTGCAATAGGAATCAAATTCGATATTACAAAACTCTAGACCATTATCAGTCCTAAGCTCCTTAAGTTTCCTATTAGTTTTGTTCTCTTCCAATGTTTTCCACTCCTTAAACTTCTCAATGCTTCATCCTTAGATTTTAAAAGGGAGGTCTACACTCTTCTAGTGAAGTTATCTACTATAGACAAAAAATACTTATTTCCATCATGTGTTGGATGTTTTTCAGGGCCCCACAAATCTGCATAGACAGTGTAACTTACCCTTAAACTAATGGACACCCTTTGTAAACTTTAGTCTATGTTTTTTTTCTAACACACAGGTTTCACAAAAATTAATGTTGGAAATGATATCTTTTCCTAGTAGGCCCTTGGCTTATTATACAGTAGATTTAGTCAATTTTGGCTCATGTAACCTAGTCTAAGGTTTTATTTTTCAATAGCATTAGAAACAGAGTTATTTACAATATTATTAGCGAAAGAAACATAATGTGAATCATTCAACACATATAGTCCAGATTCTTTAAAACTAGACAAAAAAAAATTTTCACCATTGTATACCTGCAAGTTAGAATCAACATCTTTGAACCAACAACCAAGATCATCAAGAGTTCTAAGAGAGATTAGGTTACATTTTAATTCATGAATGTATACAACATTTGTTAGTTTAATCTGTTTATTATTATCAATAAGCAAGTACACGATATCACCTGCAGTCTCATGTAGGTCAGGAAAATATAGTTTATTAGGAGACAGATGAAAAAACAACCTAAATCAATGATCTATTTTTCAGAATTTACTTTTTCAGAAATATTCAAGACCTCACAAATAGCATCACAAGAACTAGTAGCAACATTGATTTCCTTATGTTGTTTTTCATGTTTATTTTTTCACTTATAACAATTTTTCTTAATATGGCCAGCTTTTCCACAGTGGAAACAATTTCTAGTCTCAGTTCTATTATCAAATTTAAGCTTGTTTTGTTGAGCTTTTCTTTTTCCCTTCTTTTTCTGGTTGCTACACTTTGCATTATTTTCAGTTACAAATAAACTATTTTCATTTTTCTTATTCTTTATTTCTAGTTCTCTATCTTTTAGGGCAGAGGTGATCATATCAATTTTGGGGACAGTACCAGTATACTTTAGGGTATCTTTAACAACACTATATGATTCAACCAGAGAGTTAAGAAGAATCATGACAAGACTAGTGTCATTAAGACTCTGATAAGTTCCTTTCAAAAGCAAAGACATTTTCAAGAAATCATCAAAATTATCCTTAAGAGATTTATTAACATCAATTTTAAAGGCAAATAGAGCACATTTTAAATACATAAGATTAGAGGCAGATCGCACATCATACAAAGTTTCCAGTTTACTCTATATTTTTAGCGGTGTCTCTGCGCCATCTACCTTCTGTAGCACATTGTGTGAGAGGCTGAGTACGATCAGATTGTACGCCTCTTCATATATCTCTGATTTCTTGCTTGTCTGGTCATTGGACTACTTCTTGCTGTCCGATTCAAGGGCGATGGAAACTTTGTTATGACTTAATCAGGCTCTCATATTCTTTTTCCATGTGCCAAAATCGATTTTCCCATCATATGGGATAATTTCGATTCATGAGCCCATGACCAGACGGAGTATTGGAAACCCTAGATCACTAAAAGACAAAGAAAAGAAGATCTTGACTTAATCAGAGAAAGAACTCTGATACTAGTAGTCACTCGAAGACTTTGTCAAGCCCTAGGTTCACAACCACCCAGAACTCAGAACACAAGGTCGGAAACACCCAAGGTATTTTGAAGCTCTCAAACCCTAGAAACGCGACTGGGTATTCTTCCTTCGCACATAACCCTAAAGAACACTGCCAAGACTCGATTCTAGGCTCTAATACCACTGTTATAAAGTTACCACTCACAAAACTCGGAGATTCTATGCGAGAAAAATAAAAACACCAAGATTTATGTGGTTCACCCATATCTCAACCTGAAGTTCAAGATTGACTACTTCCATGGAGCTCCAACGAGAGAAAATTTGCACTATCAGTTAAAAATTACACTCTCATACTACAAGAATCGACACAACCCAAAAGTAACTTGAGATACACAGAAGACAAGACAAACAAAATATACCCAGATTTCATTCACAAATGAGAAACTCAACTCACAATGCCAAGACGATCACTTTTTTTATCAACTCTCTCAGAAATTGCACATGCATCGACGTACAGAAAAAATTACAGGAAAGCAAACCCTAACAAAGTGAATAAAACATAGCCGCTTATCTTCATTTTAAATCTAAAAGGTCAGAAAATTTGGTCTCAAAGTTCCGGGCTCAATCATGAAATTGGGCTAATTGTTTGGACAATGAGAGAATTTGGGTCTGGATAGTTTGAGCTTCACAATATAACACCGTAAAATTATATCTTTAAACCAAGAACACAAGGTTCATGTGTAATAATAAAATGCTCAAGAGTTGAAATTCATGAAAAGATTAGTTTGTTGGAATCCCATAATGCAAAAGTAAAAGTAAAACTAATGACGGCTCTTGTGTATTTCGAAAAGTGTGTCCAATTGTTACACAATGGGACTTGTAATTTGAATATCTAAGCACTTGAAGAGTTTGTAGTTGTAGTTTAAAAAGTTAAGTTCTCTTGTGAATTCCATTAATAACGATCATTTTGATCCTTTAGAATAACTTGATGAATTTAGTAGATATTCTTAGAATGACCCATTTTAGAGGGACCCAATGAATATAGATAAAACTTAGGGTAAAATGCATTTTTTGGACTAACTATCGGTTGAGTGCAAAAAATGGATCAAACTATGTTTTTGTGCAAAAAATGGCTCGAAGTATTGAAAATAGACAAAATATGGCTTTGCGGGTACCCGTGTACCATCCGCGGGGAGTGAACCGGGGAGAACGGGTACCCGTGTTTTGAGAAAGGGTACCCGTTCTCCTAGGAAAAAGTCCATTCTTCTATCATTTTTTTTATTTTATAAATTAATTTAAAAAAAATAGCAAACAATATTCAATTTACTTGAAAGTTTTACCACATGTTCACCACATTATGGAAAGATAATCTGGAAAGTTTCGTGATTTTTTGATACTCGTACGATTTATTGTAATTTTATTTACTTATTTTATAAAATAATTATAATAAATCGTACAAGCGTTAAACAATCACAAAAATTTTCACCTAATCTTCTCATAATGTGGTGAACATGTGGTAAACATTTCAAGTTTATTAAATATTGTTTGCTATTTGTTTTAAATTAATTATAATTAATATACTTGAAATGTTTAATATAATTAGTATAATTAATTTAAAACAAATAACAAACGATATTTTATACTTGAAATGTTTACCACATGTTCACCACATTATGAGAAGATTAGGTGAAAATTTTTGTGATTTGTTAACGCTTTTACGATTTATTATAATTATTTTATAAAATAAATAAATAAAATTACAATAAATCGTACGAGTATCAAAAGATCACGAAACTTTCCAGATTATCTTTCCATAATGTGGTGAACATGTGGTAAAAATTTCAAGTAAATTGAATATTATTTGCTATTTGTTTTAAATTAATTTATAAAATAAAAAAAATAGATAGAAGAATGGACTTTTTCCTGTGAGAACGGGTACCCGCGTTTTGAGAAAGGGTACCCGTTCTCCCATGAGGGGGCATTTCACCCTCTAAAATGCCCCCTCGGGGAGAACGGGTACCCTTTCTCAAAACGCGGGTACCCGTTCTCCCCGGTTCACTCCCCGCGGATGGTACACGGGTACCCGCAAAGCCATATTTTGTCTATTTTCAATACTTCGAGCCATTTTTTGCACAAAAACATAGTTTGATCCATTTTTTGCACTCAACCGATAGTTGAGTCCAAAAAATACATTTTACCCTAAAACTTATCGAATTACAGTGCAAATGGCTGGCGCTGTTCTAGGACTAGATGTAGCTAGGGTGTTTTTGGGTAGCAACACAATTCTTCCAACAATAAACTTAATTGGAAATATAAAGCTATGACATAATCAAATCTAAACTAACAAATGTTGAATTGAATCGTACAAGTCTCCTTGGTATTAGTACTTATTTTTGTACTAGTTGTTTTATTTTCTAATTATTTCTTCAATTAATAGAAGAAAAGACTATACTTAAACTTAAGAATAGTAAGAATTCTCTTATATCCAAAAATATCATCTCATAATTATCTATGACTGTTTATATCTCTCACATGACCGCTTAATAAAATGTGGAGGGAAGTATGACAAATGGTGGATACTAGTGTAAGAGTTCCTCTTTGGATAATAGATATTGTAATTAGTATTCTTGTGATTGTTTTCATCAGTATTTTCGTTAATGGTTTGCGATTAGTTTCATTTTAATAATAATTGGATAAACTGAGATGTGAACAAGAAAACATAATAACTCAACAAGATCCCTCCTTTAATTATATTAAAAAAAAAGTAGGTTTCATTGAGCTTTTACTAATTAGATGACTCATTTTTGTTAGAGTTTTTTGGATCTAAGACCAAGTAATGAGATTACAATCCTACATTGAATTATTCTTGTAAGAGTTTTGTTGGAATCCATTACCAATTGATGAGATCACAATATGATATCGAATTGTTGTGGCTTTGAAATGCATTATATAACTAATATTTCATTATCATTTATTGTAATGTCTTTTGGCCTAAAACCCAAGAACAAAGTTGAAAGATTTCGACTCAAAATTGACAATATTGTATTAGTATGTAGATAACAGAACGTTACATAGTTAGTCAAAGTTCTCTTAATCATATACTAATTAACATAGCTAATACCGTTATAAAAAATATAATCGGTAAAACATATTTTTGGTTTCTATATTTCAATGTTTATTTTAGATGTAGTCTTTGAAATTAGATAATTAAAATCTTCATAATTTTAATTTTATTCTAAATACTTTGAATATTTAAATTAAGGGCGAATATCAAATTGCTCATGAAGTATGGAAGTATTTGCATTTGATATTTTAAATTTTTAATTTCGTCAATTGATACATTGTATTTTGACTCTGTCATCAAATGACACTATGTTGTTGGCATGGGCAGTGCCCATGGCACGAAGAAAGAGCGGTAACGTCCATTACATCTTTCTCTCTCAAACTCACCTCCTTCGACCTTATGCTCCTCCCTCCAGCGTGATGGGTCCCTATATTCAAGTGATTAAACTTGAGTTCCCCTGTGAAGAAGCAGGTCCGCCTGTCGGGTGCAAGAATGTCGATATTCTTCCTTCGTCTGATTATACACTGCCGTTTTTCACTGCAGCTAATATGCTTCAGAAGCCAGCGCAAGTGTTGTTCCAACAGCTTGCTTCTCGGCCGAGCTGCATAGTTTCAGACATGTGTTTGCCGCAATCGATGGACATTGCTAGAAAATTCGATATTCCAGGCTTTCTTTCGTGAGATTTGGATGCTTTGCTCTGTTTGTTGTCCACAAAATGAAGCTTTTTCCAGATGTTCTTGACAGCGTAAGTTCTGAACATGAGTACTTCGTCGTCCCTGGTTTGCCGGATAAAATCAAGCTGACCAAGGCTAAAAAGTTGCAAACACCTCATACTTTATGGGATAATTTGATAGTTACCCTTAAACTAATGAGAAACCCTACGTAATTTAATGGTTATCAACGCCAGCCTGCAGTTCCAATAATGATTGATTAGTAATAAAGAAAGAGAGATTAAAATTAAACAAAGACTGGTGTTCGTCCCGCGTGGTGGATTTATTTAATTAATCTGAATTTGCCGAAAGATTAGAAATTTTAATTAATATTATCATGATTGCTTGCTGTGAGGTACCATTAATCAATCATTATTCTTAACTCCAAGAGGTTAATAAACCTCAATCTGCAACTCAAAGATGAACTTGGGAACGGAGGATCATTTGCCGGTTCGCTCCAGGGTTGGTCGCAGGCCGAGCCTGACATTTTCATTATCAGTACCAGCCCCGACCTAATTTCCAAGAGTGGGTCGGCCCGTGGGCCATTATCAGATAATGGCTTAGTTATTAATCTAAATTAAATTTATTTTGTTCAACCAATTAAACACAAAAATTAGATCACGTGAAGAATACGCTCTGGTTTCAGATAAAGTCACGTGGCACCGACCGACCGCCCTGTATTGTCCCCACCTTGAAAATAACTACTTTTACAGCGCGTGAGCAACTGGTCCTCAACAAAGGCCAGAGCATATCCTCGTCCTCAACTCGCAGGGGTACAATCGGAATTAAACCTCCATTGTCCGAAGTCTCCATCCTCCACTCGATGGCATCAATGGAAATCGCACTTCGGAACGACGCTTTACCTTTTCCTTTTGGGTTCATTTTGTGTGTTTTTCATTTTATACCTTCGCTTTAACCTAACCCTAGGGATGGATTGTTAGATTATTATAATAATTCGTGGATAATCAGAGCCCTAGATCTTCAACTTGCTGTCAGTTCATTTCTTTTCCTAGCAAATTCCTTTTTCCTTGCTCGCTAAGTTCTTCTAATTTTCTTATTTTTCGTAGTGGTGGAGGTTCTGTCAATTTTTGTATTTTTTTTTTGTTCATCGCTGTCTGCGGCGATCGATCTGCGGAGATTTAGATTGTTTTATGTATTGAAGTATTTTTTATTGTTTTTTTTTTCGGAGAATTTTCTCTGGGGTTGGTAGAACTAGAATAGAGAGTATTTCAATTTTTTTGTTTTCTTTTTATGGAGCCTCGCGTTGGAAATAAGTTTCGATTAGGCAGGAAGATCGGAAGCGGTTCTTTTGGCGAGATCTATTTAGGTTTTTTTCATTTGCATATTCTTGTTGACTTTTTGATACTTTGGGACTGAATTTCGGCTGTTTTGAGCTCATGGTCGAATTGTTTTGTAGGTAGTAATATTCAGACAAATGAGGAGGTTGCGATTAAGCTTGTGAGTGTTATGCCCCTGGTTTGCTTTATTTGATGAACTTTGTTTAGTTCTTTTAGTTGCTTGCTTCATATATTTCAGGTTTATTAGTCTATAATTATTTGTTCTGAGTAAATTTTGTGTGTCAATTTATATGAAATAGTTTTTCAGGTACATTAGTTAAAGCTCTTATTAACTGATGCAAAGAGTTCATTATCTTCAAAGGATCTTGCTTTGTTGGCTTGCTTTGTTGTTAGTGTTTTCACATGAAACGTATTACGACTCCAGTAATCGTGTTATTAATTACCATTCTTACTTATTTCAGGAAAATGTCAAAACAAAGCATCCACAGCTGCTTTATGAATCCAAGTTATACAGAATTCTGCAAGGAGGAAGTAATTTCCAATTAAATGAATTTGTTTTCAATTTTTTTACCTTTTTCCTGTCTGTGTTCTTCATTTTCATTCATAATTTAACAATTTTTTTGGCGTCATTGTGGTTTGCGTAGCTGGAATTCCAAATGTGAGATGGTTTGGAGTAGAAGGAGATTATAATGTGCTAGTGATGGATTTGCTTGGTCCTAGCCTTGAAGATCTGTTCAATTTTTGCAGTAGGAAACTTTCTTTGAAGACAGTTCTTATGCTTGCAGATCAAATGGTGGGCTTTAATTTAGTTATCTTTGTTCCTTTTTGTGTATTTTGTTCTAATGCAATTGAAATTAAGAACACCACTTCATCCTTTTCAGATCAATCGTGTTGAATTTGTTCACTCTAAATCATTTCTGCACCGTGATATAAAGCCAGACAATTTTCTGATGGGTTTGGGACGGCGGGCAAACCAGGTTGTTCTTTTAAGCATTTGCTTTTTTCTTTTCTCAGATCGCTGATTACTTGTGTTAATGTACTGACTTTCTATGATATTCTTGTAGGTATATGTCATTGATTTTGGTTTGGCTAAGAAATATAGAGACAGCTCTACCCATCAGCATATTCCATACAGGTAAGAAGAATTGGCTTCCTTTGATGGCGTATATAGGAAATCTGTTACATTTTGCTGGTTATTATTACAAATCTTATGCAATAATATGAAAAATTGGGGACGTAGCAATTTTTTTTTTTTGTTTCTGGGAAAATAATTTCTATTTTCTATCATTTGATCCGATTGAAATGGTATCAGCTTCATCATGTACTCCTCATCATTACCTTAAAGTTGAGTGTGACTACCTGTAATCGACTGCAATCCAATGACTAATGTTTCACTGCTTTATAATGATTGAGGGATGTGATTTTTATACCGATTCCATTGTGCTAAAGCTAGACATTTTCCAGCTGGAATTTTTCTTATTATTTTTTCAGTATGCTGTCATAGCGGGAAGTAAATTAGTCATTGTTATTGGTTGTCTGCAGAGAAAATAAAAATTTGACTGGGACAGCTAGATATGCCAGCATGAACACTCACCTCGGGATTGGTATGTTATGTCAGTTTATTTGCTCTTTAGATGTGTTCTTTTCTTACGTTTTCGTAGTTACTATCAGCCATAATATGTTTGCTTTTGTCTGTTGAATAGAACAAAGCAGGAGAGATGATTTAGAGTCGCTTGGATATGTCCTTATGTACTTCTTAAGAGGAAGGTGAATGTTGTTGGCTATTATTATTTTTGTTTCTTGCAAAAATCTCTGCTGGTTTTTAGTTTTATGACATTTTCCCTCCATTTTGTAGTCTTCCTTGGCAGGGTTTGAAAGCAGGAACCAAGAAACAGAAGTATGAAAAAATAAGCGAAAAGAAGGTTTCTACTTCCATTGAGGTAATATGTCTGTGTAACCAGCATCATCATATTATACTCTTTATCTCTTTGCAGCCTAAGAATTAATAAATATTTCAGGCTTTGTGTCGTGGCTATCCATCGGAATTTGCATCGTATTTCCATTACTGTCGTTCTTTGAGATTTGACGACAAGCCAGACTACCCTTATCTGAAAAGAATATTCCGCGACCTCTTTATTCACGAAGGTTCGAAAATTGAAAATTTTTATTTGGATTTGCTTTTTTTTCCATAATTTCCCTTTTTGATTGAGAGTAAGATTTATTATTTGAATCTTTCTACAGGCTTTCAGTTTGATTATGTTTTTGACTGGACCATTTTAAAGTACCAGCAATCACAACTGGCTACAACTCCAGCCCTCCCCCTTGTAAGTGGATATTTTTTTTTTGTTTTTTTAAACTTATATTTGTTAAATGCTTCTGTTTAATGCTTTTCATCCAGGGGGCCGGTGCTGGAACTAGTTCTGGGATCCCTCCTACTGCTGCTAATGCCGACAGACACACAGGTATTTTATGCAATAATCGGCATGCCACCTTGTATTGATGTAGATTTTTGTTCCTCAAACTTGTGGAACTATGCTTTTTTGGGCTCCTTTTAAAAAAAAGAGCAATGATAGGTTCACCATGTAATTTTACAGTAATTTTAATTCTGAACGTAGCGCTTATTAATTAGTGCAATTAATATTTTTTTTTTTAATTATTTATAATTTAATTTATTTATTGTATTAATTAATTAGTAAGATGAAAGAATTACGTAGATAAAATTAGAATGTAGAATTACAGAATAAGCGTTGCATTACCCTTTAAAAAATGAGATGTGTTTTTGTAATTTAGTGTCTTATCAATTGTTTCTAATATGTTAGATTAAGCATTTTTTTGTTTCTTGGCAATTGTTTCTCGTCAGTGGTCGATTTTTTTTTTTCTTCCTTTTTAAGGCTGATAATTTTATCTTGCGTGGCGGTACAGATGGACGACCGGCTGGCTTATTGATGATGGATTCGTCCAAACGCAGAATGCCAGGACCAGCTATGATATCTGGAAGTTTTTCGAAGCAAAAGAGCCCAGTCACTGTTGATTCTGATGTTGCTAAGGATCCGACGGTGAGTTTCTCAAGATAGAATGTTTTTATTATTTAAAAGCAATGGTAATGTTTTTTTTAAGAATAATATTATGTTTATACTTTTCTACTCTATATTTTTTATTTCTGGTGTGTCAAACATTGATTGGTGTAATTAATAACTTATTTTTAACTATTTCTAATTTAATACATTAATTGTATTAATCAATGTTTGTCACGTCGGGAAATAAGAATTAAAAAATAAGAATATGGAATAAACATAACATTAATTTGAATTAAAAAATAGGAATATAGAATAAACATAGCATTAATTTCTACCAATGATATTTTAATAAGCATTCAATAGATAGTTGGAATTGTTTCCCAGCTTCGTTCTTTGGATTATTTTCATCTTTCATTTGCCCCTCCACCCGTCATTTGGATACATTGGAGATTTCATTAGTAGCTATTTTTTCTCAAGCATGGAAATTGATGTCAAAATTTCCCTTTAATGCCTTTTTCGAGTGCTTGGATCTTGCAGTTAGCGAATTCCACTATTTTGGGTCGGCCAAGTGGATCATCAAGACGAGCAGCTGTTTCCAGCAGCCGTGATCCGTTTTTGGGGGCAAGCGAAGTGGATCCTCAGCGCTCACGGACGACCGATGCCAGCCCTGGAGCAGTACACAAAAGTTCAACAGGACAAAGAGGCTCTCCAGTCGAGTCTTTGGACCCGATGAGAGTGTCATCAGGCAGATACAACTCCAATGTCAAGAACTACGATACTGCTCTCAAGGGCATCGAAGGGCTGCATCTAGACAACAACGACGAGAGAGTGCACTACTGAAAGTGTGAAAAATGAAGAACTACGACAGCAAAACAGGTCGGTTGTTCCTTCCTGGGTGCTGAGGCTTTAAAATTTGGAACTGTTACTAGATTTATCTGAGCGTCATGTTTCAAACATCATACAATGACATCATCATGTGTGAAGATGTGTAATCACCATTGCCAAACCAGATTTGAATGTAATATTCTTGTACATTACAATTCATTTCCTTGACATGGATGCTCGACTTTTCTCGTTCATAATAAGTTGGACAATATTGGTAAATCTGATCCAAGAAAACAACTAATTCAAGATCTTTTTGGTATAAATATTTGAAGATAAAATATAATTCAAATTGCACGATGATTTAAATTATTTTTTTGATAAATTAAATCTCTATTTATCCATCAAGTCAGATCTTAATTTCAATTTTTTTCGTTAAATCTAATATGTAAGCAGCAAGTTTATTCATTTAATAAAATATTTTAATTTAATTTTGCCCTGACTATTTCTAATTCAATTTCAAAACCAGACAGAAGATCGATAAAGATTAAAGTCAGTTTAGAAATAGAGTTTCAACACTTTATTTAGTGAAAATTAATAACAATGTTAAAATTGCAGATAGTTGAAATTGTTATTTTCGATTTGCGAATAAAATAATTTATAAGTATAATATGTAAATGATCTTGAATTCCAAAATCTAAATTCCACTTTATCAGAAGTTTTAATCTAGCTTTTCATTTTGGAGCCGTAAACAATTTAGGAAATAGCCTCCCATTATTACACGCAATCACAGACTAAAAAAGTGCTCTAACAGTGAGTGAATCCAAGTGTTACAATACGATAAGGTAGGAGGTAAAACAATCAGGTCATTACTAATATGATAACAGGGAGTGAAGAATATGGAAAAATTTAAACATAACGCGCCTATATCATTTACAAAGCTTCCAATTACAATGAACCAATAAATTTAGCTATGTTGCAATAATGTTTAAAAAATTTGATTGAAGCTAAGCCTTGCGGCATGTGCCTTAAATGCAGGGGGTAAAGTAGTACGAGAAAATATAGCAAGGCATTAGACAACCACTCACCACACCAACCTAGAGAGCTGTTTGCGCAATGTATTCATTCTGTCCTTTTCTGTTCATCAAGTCGTGGTAGTACAGCAGCACACACATGGGTTGTCCAAGAATACAGAAAATGAACCAGAAGATCATGTTTCCCACCTGAAAGAAGCATTAAAGAAAAAGGAAGAATCGAAAGTTAAACGAGTTTCTGTTAGCCCAAAACTCGCCAAAATATTGTATTATAAGTAGTTACTAGAGTTTCTAATATTTGCTGCTTCTACTAGCTATTAAAATATAGGACTGAAAAAAACACAAAAACAAGTTCTTGTTATGTTTGAACTTGGATCCACTAAAATCATTTAGTACAGATTTTTTGGCTTCATGGCAATGTGAAACAATGCTTTATTTTCAAAGATGACTACTCAACATTTAAGAATTAATGGAGACAGGCAAATAAATTCTATTTATGGATGATCAAGGGAAATGAACTGGATAAATTGCTAGAATAAAGGCATACCATAGAATTTCTGAACTTATTTTGAAGGTAATTTGTCACCAAGACCAATGGAACCTGAGATAATGGGAAAAGTAAGAAAAAATTAACCTCGCGGCAATGAAACTTGACACGAATCCACATAGAAGGATAAAATAGTTCACCTGAAACATTATTCCAATGAAGGCCCAAAGCTTGAAAATGTGGCAAGGAACAGCAATGCATAACTGTAGGGAAAATAAAAGAGTGTTGTGCTTAAGACACGTGAACAAGTGACTGGTAAAAGTACATTAGAAAATACATAAACAAGGAGCAAATTATAATTTTGATGTTCAGAGTGGATCGAAACAACCAAATTGATCCGTCCGGCAATTTCAACTTTCTTTGGATCAAAATTATAGAATAGGTGAAACATGTACGAAAATTCACTACTGTTAATATCCTGAAAATTGTAAATGATCTACAGTGTTTACTTTTTTTTTTTTTTTTGAATTGCAGAAGTTAGCATAGCTAAAAGTTCAATTTTTTCCCTATTCTTTTTAGATAAATAGCAGTAGAACTACTTTGACTACTTAAAATCTTAAGAGAAGAGATAGAAATTAAACTCTATATAAGACTGTTCTATTATAACAAAAAAAATTGTAAAAGAAGAAATATTATCAGGAGAAATTTTTTTTGATACTGAACATTAACTAAATATAAAAAAATTAACAGTATATAATACCTCGTGAAATATTGCAGATACTAGGAATGCAATTACGATGGAAAATCCCTGGATAAGATGGAAAAGAAAAATATAAGAACAATCGGAGAAGAATACTCCAAACAACAAACAGATTTAACATGGAGTCGAATAATAGAGGGCAATTTGACATGAAAGGAAAACGTACAAGAGAGAAACAACAGAAAAACAAAAATTGTCCTATCAGAGAAATCCATATTCATTTATGGACTACGCACGTTTCTAACACTTACTATCAGAACCATCCTCCACCCAAAAAAAGACAAGGCAAAATATTGGTGAGTAGACATTTTAATGACAGGGCATCAATATCCACATTAACATCGGACTCAACAATATGAATGGATTTTAAATTGTGTTTGAGAAATGCCATAATTAACAGAAGCTCTCTTGAGCATTTAATGGAAATAAATATAACAGAAACAAAAAACTAAGCAGATGCTTTGAATCTAAGAGGAAAGGTTCAATACCTTTGGTATCCCATGCCGTAGACAAGGAAAATAGATGTGGCGGACCATCCACTTATGAACAGGCTGATAAAAAATTCCAGTTAAAAAGGAGGGTACACAATTACAAAATTTTGCTACACCAAAAAAACCACTAAGAAAGTGCTCAATCCAGATTTAGCTACATTTAAGAAATGAGGCAAAGCAGATCTAAATCTTACACATGACTGAAAGCAACTTCATTGAAGTGGCCAAACAGATCACTGATAAGTTTTATGGTGACAGCACCAACTAAGAATATCATTCCATCCCTCAAGTTTGTCCGTCTTCATAAATAATTATATAGATTATTATAACGAGCACTGTTGTCGTAATTTGTACAAGGAATATATGGTTCACTTTCTAGCAATGTTCCCCACAGCAGGACATCCAAGAATAAAACTACAGTAATATGCTATAGAAATCTAATAGAATCACTTAAAAAATTAGGTTGAACTAGAGAGCATACCATATTCCACATTCTCCAATACTGTTATGAATCAGAGTCATAAATTCAAACAACAAAAACAGCTTGTTAGATTTTTCTGGACAAACAAAGAGAAGGAATAATTTTTAAGGAATGCTTAATATAGATGTACCTCCTCAACTGTCTTTGCATTCCACCAATCCTTGTAAAACTCACGATCACCAAAGCAAAGAAGTTCAGCCAGTATATTTAACCTGTTATCAGCATATCAAGCAGAAGTTTTATGTTTTCAAGATTACGTGCTTCTGAAGCATTTTTCAACATAACAGAGCTCCATGCATACCAGAGGTGAAAAAAGCAATAAAACATGCAAAGCCAGACATATAAATTTGGAACTGAGAGCTTCAGAACCCTCTCTATGGCATATACCACGTTTCCCTTTAAAGGATGTTGCGAATTCTGGACAATCGGATTAATGTACTGTAGTACAATACAAATAAAAGATTTAGTCAATGTTGCCATATAAGATAAGGCTAAAGGAAAACATATAAACCAGAGAGCTAGTTTTAAATGGAAGCAAGGAACTTACTTGTTCAACAATAAATCCCATAAATCCGGTGAATATTATCAACTTGATCAATTGTCGGCAAACCCAACCTTTTCTAACACATGCAGTGCGAGGATAGCTCGACTGTGATGACCATGAACAAGAATATAGATGAAAATGTGCCATGATCAAGTCACAACAACATAAATAGAAAGAAATAGTGATAAAAAATTACACATCAATAAGATATCATTAACTTATGAACCTAATTATGCATGAACATTATTAAAATAATCCATGAAACATCTCAATAAGGCTTTCTTATGTAGTCAAATTAATACTCAAAAAACATTGTCGTTGGATCGGGTAGGTTCTATCTCAAATATACTCTCTGAAAAATAAAATTACCTGATAACATAATGTTGGTGCAACCATGAAGTATACCAAACTCTTGAAGTTAACCCTATGAGGACCATCTGTATTTGAGGAACTGGGTGCAACATCACCCTAGCATTACAATAGAAGTTAATGGCATCAGAATAAAAGACATGATTGTTGACGCTACGCTATAACTGCTCATGAGGAAGAGATATGAGCGGAAGATGAAAGGATGTTAAATATAATGTGAATTCTGTATTCCATGGAGAATCTTTTTAAATCCTATATTACCTTATTGACTGCTCGACAAAGTTCTCTCATGTCACGGTTTGTATGTGCATAAGATACCAATTTTAACCAAACTATGCAAGCAAACAACATTAATGTTACGCCCGATAGAACAGCAGAGTCACACCTGAAAAAGTTATATGTAAATCTTAAGTTAGACAATCAAGTGATTAACTATCCAAGAAAATGTCATGAAGATACCAATCAGAGTGCACAATATTTGTGGCAGTGCTATCCTCTACATCGCAGTGATGTATTATTTCATTTAAGTCTGAGATACTAATTTAAAAATTTCAGTTTTCAGTTTTTTATCAAATGTTTCATTATAAAGTCAAAAGATACAACATCCAATTCTACAAAATATAACTGAAACAGGAAAATGAACAAAAAAGTTTCAAAGATATCATGATTGCACACCAGATATAACATGCTCTTTCGATGTAATTGCCAGGAAGATAATTTTTGAACCATGATAAGTTAAATAAAGTCACATACCCAATTATTTATTCTTTCTTAACAAGTCAAAAATAGCTTTACACTCTTCTATTAATTCTTCAATATTTTTCCTTGAAAAGGCATTAGATCCACAAGTCGAATAACCATAGAGAAATTTTGCCATTCCAATCAAAGCCAACTGAAAGATGCCAATTTCAAGACAAAAGATGATATGTTCCTCTTATTGATATATCATCTGGTACATCATAACTAAGTTACAACAACTAGCCCATGTTAATGGTGGGATAATTCAAGTCCTTTTCAACTTCTTTTTTTTTTTTTTTTTTGGTTTTAACAGGGTACGACTAAAACAATATACATCACCTGATAATGACAAGCACTGGATACAAAATTGAAGATGTAGTAATGATTATGTGAAGAAGAGTGACAACCTGCAAATGAAAGAAGCAAAACTCAGTTCAATTTTTACCAATTATAGTCCCACGGAAGAAATATTACTCATTACGTAAATCAGACAAATAATTAAGCCATAATGTTCAATTTGAAAAATTAAGAGGAGAGAAAAGGAGATTTTTTTTCCTTCATAGTAAAATTTAAACTTACAAATTCAGGAACATAATCGTCATGTGCTAATTTCTCTAGGACAAAGGAAGCCAGAGGAAAAGCTGGGAGGGTAAGGCTACAGGAGAAACGAGAAAGCAGATAAATATTCTATGTCAGTAGTTAAGCAAGTGAAAGAAAAAAATCTCAAGAAATATTAAGTACACTGGACAAACTTTGAGAAAAGAAGATCGAATATTACCAACACATTAAAAGTGGCCAATCTCGTAAAGACCTTGAACTAAACCAAAAACCCGTTCGAATCAACCAACCATACTGCAACGATTGTCAGATATATAAAACACAATCGTCATTTACTCAAAATTTTATACTTGAAATGGCAAACCTTTATCTAAATAAACAAAAGATGCAAGCAAATATACTCAGAGGGACAGTTAAAGGACACAATCACTAGATACATTGAAATTAAATACAGTACAAGATGAACAATCCAGAAAAACTACAATTGAGCGAGGAGAGAACAAACCTTCATCAGATTCTCTAGGATAAGTCTACCGTTTACAGCAACAAGTACTACTATACAGAGGTTAAAGAGACCTGCGTGACTCTGCCATTTGGAAACTATTAGTAAGCACCATGAGATCTAGACACCAAGCAGAAACTTGTGAATACAGAGCTGTAGGAATGCCAGTTACTTGCTCAAAGAACTAGAAGACATAGTCACACAAGTGTATTTCAAACTATGGCGGCACAAACCAATTCATACAATAAACTACAACGGTGCTCATTTTAATCTAAGCTAAGAATTAAAAACAAAAGCATGTTTCTATTTTTAAGAACTACAATACAACAAGTTTAGCTTCTTCGGTCATGGCTTCTTACGAAAGTCAATGCATGCACTAGCACGACAATATTAAAATTTCTCAAGTATTTGAATGTGAAAGAGACACATAATCAGCTACACCTACTTGTCGGAATATTGCATCGGAGCTCAGCGGACTCTCCTTTACTCGCCAATGAGCTGGAACGGAGGGCCGGTGTGAAAACTTCACGGCGTCTACATCAAAATCTGATTTGCCTCCATTCTCAGCATTATCATCGTATTCCTTTTCTCTTGACTGCGGACACGGATTGTCAACAGCTCCATTCTGATCCCGACCGACCTCAAAACTCTCGGCAGTCATCAAACCATTATTAGCTGAATCACGCACCAAATCCTCAGTCTGACAAGGTTTTAGCTTCCAACTTGAATCAGCTCCACCGGTACTAGAGCTCAGCCTCCTCCGAATAGAGCGATTCGCATCCGATTCACCGAAACTTCCCGTCGTGGTAGATGTGCTGCTCATACCATCAAACGAACCAGAAATCGCCATAAAAAGAAATTCAAACACTTGCAAACCGATAGTTAGAAGAAAAAATCGTCAAAATGTAGGCAGATAGAACGCCAAGTAGAGCGAATTCCGAGGACGGACGCAACCAAAGAGCCGCAAAAAGAATCCTATAATCACAACAATCCAGTTAACGCCGCTGCGTAAAGAACGCGGAAGAATTGAATAGAAGAAGGAAAGGCAAAATCAGAGCGGCGGAGGTAGAACCAGCAAGAGGCAAAGAAAGATTTGAATACTGAGAAGCCGACATACGAAATCGAAACAAAAAGAGCAGACTGCAGGAGCGAGGAATGGCGCGGTGGCTGTGGCGGTATGGGGCCAGTTGTGTATTTATTGTGATTGTTTATAGTAAGTTTCTTTAGAATTTCACCGTTCCACGCTGTACTTCACCATTTCTGCTGCATTAACTGTTTCTCACTCTAAAAATCAAAGAACATTCACAATTTTTTGGGTGTGATTAACATTAATCTAAATAATTTCTTTTAGTTGATTAAATCAATTTTGATATATTTTTTTAAATAATAAATTTCTTTTGTTTCAAGTTTAATTAATATTTAAGTTAACTCCACTTGAACTATACAATTAAAGTTCAATTACCCTCGTCTCCTCAACTTGCAATTTTTTGGTGTTCTTTAATTTAAAATTTAATAAAAGGTTTTAAGTTGATTTGGTTTAGTATTAAATTAACATTAGGCTATCATCTTTAGTGTTTTAATGCAAGATAATTAGGTGACTAATTAGCAAAATTACAATTATATAATTTGATAACGAGGTGATTTGTGTAATTGAGAAAAATAGTTACAGTCTACAGAATCAGAAACACAAAAAATGAAACTTAAGAATCGATTTTAATAACTCAGGACCATTGTACTTAAAGCTGAAAAAGAAGAATTGCAGGTGGCGACGATGAAGATGGCCCAAGAAAGAGATTGATGGAAGACGGATCTGCGACAACAGAGGAAGAGAGAGCAGAGAGAGAGAGAGAGGCTGTGAGGGAGACCAAAGCCTGTTAGGACTCGAGGGTTAGGACGAAGAGGAGATGGCCAATACGACTCTCGCTGTCTCGCAGACCATCGGTACTTGAAATTTCTTATTTTGTTGGACAAATCTTCTGATACTGTAATTAAAATAAGTCATTCTCCACGGCAATTAATGAGTTTTACGAGGAAAATAAGAATAAAAAAATTACAATAATGATAAACTTGTCGTTACTCTATTATCATAATCTTTGGCATCACTCAACTTCAGTAATATCGCGATTGTGAAATGCTCTAATTTAATATTTCACGTTGCGATAAATTTAAATAAAATAAAAAAAAGAAATGAAAGAATTAGAGTCTTTTTTTCTCCTTTGAACTCCAAACTCTTTTTGTTTATTTTGTGAAAATAATTTAATTTTGAGGGTGATCAAATTAGTTCAGCAGGGAATCTGAATTACTATGCGTTACATCGTGCAACCATTTTATTATTTTTATTATATGAGTTTTGATTCAAAACTCATAGATCTCCGAAAATTTGAGAATTCAATTCCTTTTTACCATCAACAGCAAGGGAGAGAAACCCGGAGAAAATTTGAGAGAAGAAAAAGACGTTGTTGTGATCAATAAGGGCTTAAGGGTGATCTTTTTTGCCGAAATTTGGTATTTGTACATGACTAATCACCAGTAGGCTGTGTTCATCCCCTCCATTATGTTTGTCGTTTCCATCACGATAAATGAGTTGATGAGTAGTTTAATTTTGTTTAGAGGCACGTAGAGATGATGCTGGAAGAAAATTCAAAAGAGATCATCAACGATTTTGTGAAAGTAAATCGATTTCGTTCCCGTATTTTGGATTTTCAGATTTTGGTTAATGCTTTGGAATTTGGTTGTAAAAACTTAAACTTTTGGTTGGAACTAATGTTTTAAATGTTGATCTGAGTTGGGTTGGTGATCGGGAAGAGTTTCACTTGGAAAATATGGAGTATCCAACGAAAAACATCGGCTAGCATTGGAGAGGACGACGCTGGAACGCAACTCAGAAGGTGTTGAGCCACGGCCCAGCCCTTGCTGGTCGCTCAGAGCCTATTCTGGGCTTAATTTAGAGTTTCGATGTAGACATTCTTGGATCGTTTCAAGACCTATGTCGGGGCTGTAAAGTTGAAAATGTGAGAAACAGATATTTAGGTTTCTGGGGAGAGAAGAAGAGAGGGAAAGAGAGAAGAGTATGAGAGAACTTTCTATTTCTATCGCTGTAAAGCTTTTTTTACAAATTACAATATACATGAGTTTTTATATAACCAATGACAAGGGGTAAATAAGTAAAAAGGAAAATAATAATAATAAATGTTACAAAGCTAAAGAATGATATATGCTAACATCCCCCTTCAAGAGCAAGAGCGGGAGCCGAAGATCTTGGAGATGAAAGTAGAGAAGCCTGATGGCGGTAAAGGCTTGGTGAGAGCATCGGCGAGTTGGTATGCAGAAGGAATAAATTTGACTAGTAATGTCTTCTTTTGGACCCTGTCCCGAACAAAGTGGAAATCAATCTCCACATGTTTAGATTTTGAGTGCAGCACAGGATTGGAGGCGAGATATGTGGCACTCAAATTATCACAAAATATAGTAGGTGTGTCGGGTGATAAAATACCGAGCTGAAGCAAGAGAGATTGGAGCCAAATAATTTCGGAAGCACCATTTGCTACACTTCTGTACTCGGACTCAGTGCTAGAGCGAGAGACAGACTTTTGTTTAACTGAAGACCATGAAATAAGATTGGATCCTAAGAAAATGCAGTATCCACTGGTACTTTTACGATCGTCGGGACATGATGCCCAATCCGCATCAGTATAGCATGTCAAATTGAAAGATTTTGATGGCAAGAATTGAATACCGAGAGATAATGTGCCTTGAAGATAGCGTAAAATTCTTTTGACAGATTGCCAGTGAACATCAGTAGGGGAATGCATAAATTGACTAACCTTGTTCACTGCGAAAGCTATATCTGGCCTGGTAAGACAACAGTATTGAAGGCCACCGACTATGCTTCGACAGAGAAAGCCATCAGGTAACGGAGTACCAGAATTTAAAGACAGTATTGGACCGGAGACCATGGGTGTAGGGACAGGTTTACAGGAAGCCATATTAGCCCTGTGAAGTAGTTCGGTTATATATCTTGATTGGGAGAAGTGCAGCCCAGTAGAATCCCGGTGAACTGAAATGCCGAGGAAATATGAGAGTGGACCCAGATCACGGACTACAAACCGTTGATGCAAGAAACTGAGAAATTGTTCCATCAAGAGACTAGAATCACCGGTAAGAATGATATCGTCGACATAAACCAACATAAGTAAGATAGAGGAGTTCTTCCGGCAGATAAATAAGGAGGCATCTGATTTTGAGGCGAGGAAACCCCAGGCAAGTAGAGCAGCATATAGTTTGTTGTACCATGCTCGAGGAGACTGTTTGAGCCCATACAAGGCTTTCTGTAATAAACAGACCGCAGACGGATGAGAGGCATCGATGAAGCCCGGAGGTTGTTGCATAAAAACAGTGTCAGAGAAGTCTCCATGTAAAAATGCATTACTTATGTCCAATTGTCGGATAGCCCAACCAAGTGAAAAGGCTATAGATAAAATAGTACGAATTGTGGTAGGTTTGACCACAGGACTAAAAGTTTCATCATAATCCACACCTGCAGTTTGGTCATACCCTTTAGCCACTAACCTGGCTTTGTAACGACTGATAGAGCCATCGGAGTTGAGTTTTAATTTGAAAAACCATTTGCACCCAATAATCTTTGCACCAGGAGGTAGGGGAACCAATGTCCAAGTTTTATTTCGATGAAGAGCCGAAATTTCATCTTGCATGGCAATCAACCAATTTGAATTTTTGGATGCCTGTTGAAAGGGTTTTGGTTCTAAAAACGGATCGGTCTGTACCGATAGGGCCCTTGGTTTGAAAATACCAGCTTTGGATCTAGTTAGCATAGGGTGATCATTAATAGTATGAGATCGCGTGTGTGGTGGAGGATGGGTATTGGAAAGAGGGAGTGGGGTGTTGGATGAGATTGGAAGGGCAGAGGGCAAAGGGGATGGAGGTTCAGGAGAAAAATGTAGATTGGACGAGGTTGTGGATAATGGTGGAAAAGGCAGTGAGTTAATAGGAATAGAGAGAGATTGTGATGAAGGTAGAGAGACGATGGAAGAGGAAAAGGGAAATGAAGATTCATCAAAGGTGGCATGTCGAGTAATATAGACTTTATTGGAAAGGGGTTCAAGACAAAGATAACCCTTGTGATGATGGCTGAAACCGAGAAAGACACAAGGTAAAGAACGGGGGTCTAATTTTTGTTGGTTGAAAGGACGAAGAAAGGGAAAACAAAGGCAACCAAATACCCGTAAAGAGGTGTAAGGTGGAATAGAATGAAAGAGACATTCAAAAGGAGATTTATTGTGTAAAACTGGAGTAGGTAAAAAATTGATTAACGTAGTGGCAGTGTTAAAAGCATATGGCCAAAAACGTTGGGGTACAGACGAGTGAAAAAGCAAGGCCAAACCAGTTTCAACAACATGACGATTTTTGCGTTCAACACGACCATTTTGATTTGGTGTGTAAGGACAAGAAATGCGATGATGAATTCCAAGAGATTTAAAAACAGAAACTAGGGATTGAAATTCACCACCCCAATCGAATTGAATACTTTTAATAGAGACACCAAATTGATTGTGGACAAATTTATGAAATTCCAGAAACGACTTATGAACGTCACTTTTTAATTTTAAACAAAAGAGCCAAGTAAAACGAGAGTAATCATCGACACATAACAGAAAATAGCGATCACCAGTAACTGAATTAACGGGGGAGGGACCCCAAACATCCATATGTACTAGTGCAAAAGGAGAAAGAGCACGAGAAGCAGACAATGAAAAAGGCAAACGATGACTCTTACTCATTTGACATGCCTTACACAGTTTGGAAACAGTAAAGTTTCTAACAGGAACATTACAGACATGTAAAACTGAATTTAAAACAACAGTGGAAGGGTGGCCGAGCCGGGAGTGCCACAACTCGAAACTCTGGTGAGTTGAGGGCGGAGCTGGAACCGGAGGAGTGGCTGTCAGGGACAAGGCATGGGAAACCAGAGGAGTTTTGTAGAGTCCATTACTGAGGGAACCCCGAAGGATTGTCTGGCAGGAACTCCGATCCTTAATCAGAAAATAATCGGAGTGAAATTCAACGAAAACTGGGTTATCTCGACATAATTGACGAATGCTAAGGAGATTATGGGATAACAACGGGGTATGAAAGACATTAGATAGCAGCAAAGGACGAGCACTGGAAAACAAATTTGCAGAACCAGAAAGAGTGATGGAGAGGGGCTTACCGTCGGCCGTCAGGACTGGGGACGAGCCAGTGTAGGGTGTTGGGTTTTGCAGCAAGGAGGAGTTTGGCGTGAAATGATGCGTTGCGCCGGAGTCGAGCAACCACTGATCAGTCGACGAAGAAGAAGCGGAGACCGGGAGAGGTAACAGGCCAGCAGAGTTTGCCTGAGGAGATGGTGAAAAATGAGTCTGGTGAGTGGGCTGCGAAGAGGAGAAGTTTGGGTAATGGGATTGCTGATGATAGTGAGGTGTGTTATTTTGGGTCAGGTAAGGGGCAGATTGGTGGGCTGAGGGGTGTGCAGGCCTGTATGACCCATTAAGGCGGTGGAAACAAACTGCTGCCGAGTGACCCACTTTAAAACATATCTGGCATTTGGGCTTGTTCGGGCCGGATCGGGGTGAGCGCCAACCCATCTGATTAGAAAAGCCAGATTCATTACCGAGCCCTATCTGATTGTTTGAGGGAGGCGGCGCAAAATTAGGGCGAGCAGAGAATGATGGCCGAGAACGAAACGGCGGCCGTTGAACGGCGACATTGGCTTGAAGGGAGCTCGGAGTCGGAAGCTGGGTTAGTATATTTTGCTTTTCCAAACGAAAATCATAGCTCTGAAGGAGACTGTGAATCTCCTCCAGAGGCGGTTCGTCTGTGCGATTTGTGACGGAGGTGACGAACGGGTTGTACTCACTTCCCAGGCCGTTGAGGAAGTATACCAACTGGTCACGATACGACACTGGCTCACCAATAGCAGCCAGGGTATTGCAAAGCGATGAGATTTTCTGTATGTAGGCGGCGGCTGAGAGGCCATTTTTCGACAAGCCATGAAGTTGGCTGCGGAGGTCGGTGAGTCTGGCCAAGGATGCTGAGGAAAACATTTTGCCGAGGACTACCCATATTTCTCTGGCAGTGGTAAGTGAAACGATCTGAGGAAGTATGGCGTCCGAGAGAGATGAAAAGATCCAGCCCATGATAAGCCTGTTGAATCGCTGCCATAGTGTGAAGTCTGGATTCAGCTGGGAGGAGGCAGAATCAAGAAATTGTGGAGGTGGAGGAATGGAGCCGTCTAAGATGTTGTCAATTCCATTTGCAATGACAACATTCAGAATCTGTGTTTTCCAAACAAGGTAGTTTGTAGAATCTAATTTGATTGTTAAGATTTGGTTCATTGAAGGGAAAGGAGGGAGGGAAGCAGTGAGAGGAGAATTTGGGACAGTAGAGCTTGAAGAGGCCATGGCTTTGATACCAAGTTGAAAATGTGAGAAACAGATATTTAGGTTTCTGGGGAGAGAAGAAGAGAGGGAAAGAGAGAAGAGTATGAGAGAACTTTCTATTTCTATCGCTGTAAAGCTTTTTTTACAAATTACAATATACATGAGTTTTTATATAACCAATGACAAGGGGTAAATAAGTAAAAAGGAAAATAATAATAATAAATGTTACAAAGCTAAAGAATGATATATGCTAACATGTAACACCCGGTTCTATCGAACTTATCCTCTATTCTTTTAATTAATGATACACTTTAAATGACAATAATAAAAGTATGGTTAGTGGATGATTAGGCAAGGACATAAGGGTAATTGAAAATTTAAAAGTGGATAACGTATTTAAGGAAAGAGGTTTTGGGTTTAATGCACTGTAGCCGCCACTGTTTTTCCAAATCATTTTCGACTCTCAGCTCCTCAACTCAGCAGAGTGCGCTAGGAGATTCTTCTTCGATTTTCCCTTCGACTTAGGTGAGTTTTACTAAGGTATCTTACTGCATTATGATTATAGACGATAGAGGAGTATTGTAGATGCATGTTTCTGAGAAATGCAAGGCGTAGGAGTTGAGTCGGGACTCGTATGAATTGGGAATGCACATAGGACAGAGTCCCAAACTAGCTCCTAGGGTTTCTGAATGGTATAGGACGAGGTCAGTGAAGATCTAATTGGTATTCTGTTTATGACTTTAGGTGAGCAAGGCTTCCAAAGTAGTTGAAACCGAGCTTTTCCAGGGAGCCAAGTAAGTGAAGTATGCTTGTGCCTTTGGGCCTACATCACAGAACAGTAGGATTGTGTATACTTGATTGTGTTTGTATGTCATGCATCATATTTTGAAAATATGCGAAAATGAATTTACATGAAATGACATGGTAAGGAATGAACAGACTGTAACAGTTGTTAAGGGAACTAATCCGCCCCTTAATCAAGAGAGAGGATGTATGACTTTGGGGGAAGTGATCCAAACCACAATTTCACAGGAGGATCTGAACAGTTTTGTTAAGGAAACTAATTCGCCCCTTAATCGAGAGAGAGGATGTATGACTTTGGGAGAAGTGATCCAACTCCCAATTTCACAGGGGGATCAGATCAGAAATGAATGCATATGCAACTGAGATGAGAAAATAGAAACTGCATGTTTAGGAATTTATGTTTCGGCATTTTATTTCATTACAGCTTTACTTACTTAGCATTAGGCTAATAGATGAGTTTTGTGATGTAGGTGAAGAAGTAACAGCAGGTGAATTCCCTGAGTTTACTGAGGAATAGGTGAAGTTGGAGGAGCACTTCTTTATTACGGTTAGGTGTTCTGATGAGGCGGTTTAACTTTTGTCTGAATGAGAGTTTTCAGTGGTTAGGTATTCTGATGAAGTGTTCTGAGAATTTTAATGATAGTAGAAGTTTGATACTTTTTTTAACGCTTCTGTGATCTTCTTTTCTGGATTTAGAAATATGATTTGATTTCGATTGTAGCTTGTTATTCTGAAGTTTTAAGAATTGTGGATTTGTGTTGCTCAGAATGATTTCAGCAAAATGTACAAAAATCGTTTAGCAGTCGGGTTTGCTTCTTATTAGAGTCTCTTTTTGGTATATCGGTAGAAGTTGGGTGTTTTTGTCTGCCGGCAGATGTTGGAAGATTGAATCATCCAACTGACGTCATCGGAAGATATCTTCAGTAGAAGCCATCGGAAGATGTAGGCAATAAGTTTGTCGTTTTGTGATCGGTGTGAGTTAGATGAATGAATCATCCGGCTTACGTCATCAGTAGCAGTGTATAATAAGTTTGTCGTTTTGTGATAGGTGTAAGTTAGATGAATGAATCAACCGGCTTACGTCACCGGTAGAAGCGTATAATACGTTTGTCGTTTTGTGATCGGTGTGAGTTAGATGAATGAATCATCAAGCTTATGTCATCGGTAGAAGTGTATAATAAGTTTTGTCGTTTTGTGATCGGTGGAAGCCTTCAGTTTCTGTTTCCGCCCCCTTTTCGTTGACTTTGTTTATCGGCAGATGTGTTTGATGTAGGATCGGTATTGTCTAAGAGGGGGGTGAATTAGACTTTTTAGTTTTAATTACGAGTCAACCTAATTTCTCTCCTTGATTAAACTTATAGATTTAACACAAGTAATTAAATAATGTAAAGAGAGAGAGAGAGAAATTTTGACACCAGTATTTTTACGTGGTTCGGCCAAACTGCCTACGTCCACGCTCCAAGGCTCCCCCTTGAAGATTCCTTACTTCTCCTCAACGAGAAATCCTGATTGAGCTTTCGGGCGTCGATCCAAAGCCTTTTACACAATACAGGATTGAACTTTACGGGCGTCAATCCACTGCCTTACACAAATTTTGAGTTTGTAAAGTTTTGCACAAAACTACTCTCTCACAGGATCTGAATCTCAAGTTCGAATAGAGAGAGGTAGACAGAGTATGATAATTTCGCTAGTTAGGGCTCAGGAATTCAATTTGCAAAAGTTGTATCTTTGTGCTCTAACCTCGGCTTAAATACTCTGTCTTCAGAATCGGCTTGACTTCAATGCTCCTTGTCCAATAATAGAAACTTTGTTACCGTTGGAGAGCTTTCGTACAATTTCAGGTAGCCGTTGCCGATTGTAGTTGTAAGTCGTCATCGCCATAAATGTTCTGAAGTTAAAGCTTGAAAACGACGTCACTGTAGCTTCGCGGTTTATTTGAATTCTGGCGGAAGACAAAGCTGATTTGTAGTCTTGAACCGCCATCGGATGATGCAACTGAAAAATATTGAACCGGCATCGGATGAGTAAGCTTCTAATGCTTGAACCGGTATAGAATGATGAAGCTTTAAAACACTGTCGGATGATTAAATCTTAGACGTCTTCCGCCTTTGTCGTTTAGTGACCGGAAGAGGAATTTGTTGGAGTCATCCGCCTTTGTCGTTTAGCGATCGAAGGACATAGTCATTAATAGCTTCGCCTTTTGTCGTTTTCCTATCGGTAGACTCAGCATTAAACGCCATCGGATGAAGCAGTTCTTAAAACCATCGGATGACTTAATCTTCGAAGACATCAGCTTTTGTCATCTAGCGGGCGGGGGAGTTCTTCAATTTGCTCATCCGCCTTGTCGTCTAGCGAACGGTGGACTTAGTCACTGAACGACTTCTTCTTTTACTTTCAGCCTCCGGTGAACTCATTATTTTATTAATATTTAATTTCACCGGTGGACTTCTTTTCACACATGACCGGTGGACTTATTTTCAACTAGACCGGTGGACTTAGTTATTTTGTTTAACACATTTCAGCCCTGTACACTTAATCACATGCATTAGATACTAAAATACCCTTAATAAGGGTATTTCCAACAGATTAATAACAAATGCATAAATCATTATTCTCATTTAATAATCATAATCAAATTATATTACGTGCATATAAACACATCATCAAAAACATATTTAGACTTAAACATTAATTAAGTCAACAATCTCCCCCTTTTTGATGATGACAACCTATACATTTGATTAAATATAACTCCCCCATAGTCTTAGCTCCCCCATAGCAAATGCATACTTCAAGACTATCATATCCAGATTTCACAGATTAATCTAATACATGCCATCAGAATATCAAACAATGATCAAAAGTATCAATCATCGGTGTTCTCCCCCATTGGCATTATCAAAAACAAAGAAACACAGAAGAATACAGAATGTGAAACAGAAAAAGAATTGTGCAAGAAGTCACAAAAAGACGAACAGCCTAATTAAGTTAAGTTCTTAAGATGTGTCCACAGCTCTTGGAGAAAGAACGAAAACACTGCTGAGTCCAAACTGGGTTGATCAGGAACAGAAGCAGGAGCAGGAGCAGGAAGAGCGAGAAGAGGAGTATGAGGTTGATAAGATGCCCAAATTAGTGCCAGAAGCTCCATGAAGTCCAAACACGGAGGGAGCACTGGTGGAGGAACTGATGAAGAAGCCGCCTGAGATGAGCCTTGATATACCACCATGTCGATACATGGTGAAGAGTGGGAGGAGGACGCAGAGACAGAGGAAACTGCTTGGACCTGGACTGGCAGCTCAGCTTGATGGAAATCCAAAGACATGAACCGAGTATCTGCATCTACCTCAGGTCGAAAAACGGGAGGGAGAAAATCTGCATCACACGGCTCAGAGGAATGCTGAGGAGGTGGAGACCGGGCAGGTTGAAGAGCTGCAATTTGAGACTGAAGAGACTGGAGGGTCCGAGTAAAAAGTGTATGGTTTAGAGTCATGGTTTGACCCAGTTTAGCTAATTCCACAGCAACATCCAGTTTGAGCTGTTTGATCTTCTCATCCATCGTGATGCCCAAGTCCAATGCATGCTGGGCTAGCTTACTATCAATAGAAGTCTCAATCAGACTTTGAATTGAGCAGAAAGCTGTCCTGAGACTGTCAATGCTGGACTGCATTGTATTGAACTGCTCTTCACTAATAACGAAACGTCTCTGATAAGTTTTTGGGGTGGCAGGAGTGATTGGCTGAATTGGAGCAGATGGTTGGACTGGAGGAGGCAAGGAAGGAACCAAAAAGGATGGTAAAGGGGCAGATGGAAGAACAGGAGATAGAGGGGCAGGGGTAGGCAGAGTGGGAATCAATATAGATGGTGGAGGAAAAGATTGAGCAGCAGGAGAGAGTGAGACTGGAAGTGAAGGTGAAGGAGAAATACCATGAGCTGAGATGACAGTCTCATCTTCATCATCCGGATCAGACTCCTCTGCCAGGATAAGTTTTCTTTTCCCCCTTTGAACAACAGCTGCCTGAGCAGTTTCCATATTGGCTGCAGGCAGAGGATGCATAGTTGAGGCAGGTGGAGGCAGAGTTGGTAATGTGGATTGAACTGGAGTGCCATGTTTGATTATAGAAGAAATTGCTCGAAACACCGGAGAGATGGGGGGAAGAGCAGGCTGAGAGGGTAGTAGGAGAGAAGGTGGAGGGGAGGTAGGAGAAGGAATGTTAGGTGCAGAAGGAGCAGAAATAGCCTCAAAGGGATGCGCTGAAGCTATTGAAGCAGGTTGTCTAGGCCTTGGAGGAGGAGGCAGCACACGAGGTACTTTTGAAGGAGGAGGAGACTCAAAGAGAGCAGGAATCTCGGAATCACCAGCACCCTCTTGAATTGAGGACTCATCAACCAATTCAAGTTTCCTTTTCCCCTTTCTGGTTACGGCTGCCTGAGCTAACCTTTGCTTAGATTGATCCAGATAGAATTCTCCTTTTCTGTTTTTCTTAATCCTCATTCTGTTCAGAGTAGCCTTGGAGTAGTAGTTACCATTCTTGAGACTGGTGAGCTCAGCGTCTTCAGGAAAGCAGATATCATTCTTCTGAAAGATTTTCATCAGAAGCAGGTTGTAGGGAAGAGAAGGAGCTCTGGAGGTGATAGCATGAATCATCCTTCTCAGGATCAAGAATCCAACATCGAAAGGGGTCTTCTGGTATAAACCCATTAGGATAAAGACCTCCATAGTACTTTCTTCATCATAATGACCCCCTTTAGGAAGGATGTTGTACCCGATCATCTGATGAAAAAGCTTGGCCCTAATGTTCAAGTCCTTGCTCTTTAAAACGTGGGGAGTGATGTTTTGGTCAAGAGCTATGGATTTCAACAGAAGACGACCATCTTCTGTATCAAAAGAAGGGGACTCCTGCCCTGAGGTATAGAATTTGGGACAACCATCTAAGTGAGGGCTTTCCAGAATCTCATTTATCGAAGAGGAGGTAAGAGTTATGTACTTTCCGTACACATAACTTTTGATTATAGATAAATCAGGAGAAAAACTCATGTTGATATAAAACATCCTAATGGCTTCTGCGTAATAGAAAGATTCCACAAAGAATAAGCCTATAAGTCCTATGTCATTCAAAGGCTCAATGAGATTTAAACCAACTAACTCATCAGCCATAATTCCTCTACTAGGAATCAATTTCTTATATTGAAATTCTTCATGATACCTTATTTCGGCTGCCTGAGTGAGAAAAAAATACGATGGCCAGCTTATCGAACGAGGAATCACTCGAGAAGGACGAGCAGTGGATTTGGCTTTCATAGCAGCGGGTGCCTTCCCAGTTCTAGAAGAAGATTCCATAGAACGGATTGAAGAAGTTTGCTGAGTGAGAATCTGGAAGAAGAGTAGGTTTTTCGAAAGACGAACTGCGTCTGTCAGAGCAAGATGAAAAAGCGCGAAAGATGAAGCGCCTTTGTAAGAAGAGAAATTTAAATAAGTTAGGGCATCGCCCGATAGAAAGAGACAAACGTGGAAGTCGGATAGAACTTGATAGAGCACACGTGTCATCAGATAAGAAAATATATCATCCGATAAGTGAATAATGCATATCCACCGGTGAATAGAAAATGAACCGGATGACATGAATAGCCAAAGCAGAAACAGAGATGATAACCTTAACTTTTCTCATACTTGAGAAGACCTAATCTGATTCTAATACCACAGAAGGTTTTCTCATCTAAAGGCTTTGTGAAGATATCTGCCAATTGATCTTTGGAATTGACAAACTCTAAAGATATGTCACCTCTTTGAACATGATCACGAATGAAGTGATATTTGACATCTATGTGTTTTGTTCTAGAATGTTGAATAGGATTTTTAGAGATGTTTATAGCACTGGTGTTATCACACCGAATAGGAATCCTATCATAAAACAGATTGAAATCTTCCAAAGTCTGTTTCATCCATAACATTTGTGCACAACAACTGCCAGCAGCAATATATTCGCTTTTAGCAGTTGACAATGCAACAGAATTCTGCTTCTTAGAATACCAAGATACTAAAGATTCTCCTAAGAATTGACAAGTGCCACTAGTGCTTTTTCTATCAATTAGACTACCAGCATAGTTAGAATCTGAATATCCAATTAGATCAAAAGATGTGCCCTTTGGATACCATAACCCTAGTTCATAAGTCCCACTCAAATTCTCTTGACAGCATTTAAGTGGGATTCCTTGGGAGCAGCTTGAAACCTAGCACATAAACATACACTAAAGAGGATATCTAGCCTACTTGCAGTCAGATATAGCAGAGAATCAATCATACCACGATATTTCTTGATATCCACATTTATACCATTTTCATCCTTATCCAATTTAGTAGTGGTACTCATGGGAGTTTTGGAAGATTTGACAGTTTCTAATCCGAATTTCTTAAGAAGCTCCTTAATGTATTTTTCTTGACAGAAGAAAATACCATCAGGAGATTGATAGATCTGAAATCCTAAGAAAAACTTTAACTCTCTCATCATACTCATTTCAAATTCACTTTGCATGAGGGAGGAAAACTCATTGCACAAACTGACATTTGTTGATCCAAAAATAATGTCATCGACATAGATTTGAACTAACAAAATGTCTGCATCCTTTTGCATGGTAAATAGAGTTGAATCAGAATTACCCTTTTTGAAATTTCTTTCCTCAAGGAAATTCTTCAACCTATCATACTAAGCTCTAGGAGCCTGCTTAAGACCATAGAGAGCTTTCCTAAGTTTGAACACATGATCAGGTTTATCAAAGGATTCAAAACCTAAGGGCTGTTCTACATAAACTTCTTCCAAAATATATCCATTTAAAAAGGCACTCTTTACATCCATTTGAAAGAGTGTGAAGTTCTTGTCGCAGGCAAAAGCTAAAAGCATTCTAATAGATTCCAAACGTGCTACAGGGGCAAAAGATTCCTCAAAATCAATACCCTCTTCCTGAGAGTATCCCTTAGCAACTAGTCTAGCCTTATTTCTGACAACAATCCCATTCTCATCCAATTTATTTTTAAAGACCCACTTAGTACCAATAATGGGATAATCCTTTGGCGGTGGAACAAGTTCCCATACATTGCTCCTTTCAAATTGATTTAGCTCCTCTTGCATAGCTAAAATCCAATTTTCATCATTCTCGGCCTCCTCAAATTTTTTAGGCTCTATTTGAGAGATAAATGCCACATTGGCACAGAGATTCCTAAGTGAGGATCTAGTCTTAACACCTAATGATGGATCACCTAAGACTTCATCTATTGGGTGGTTTCTGACAAATTTCCAATCTCTAGGAAGAGTAGGATTTTCATCCTTGACAGAAACAGTATCTAGAGAAGTAGGGGAAGGATCTAGAGATTTTTCTACTTGGGAATGATCACTAGACTTTTCTAAGGAAAGGGAATCCAGTTGTTTTTCCAAAGTATCATTCTCATCCACATTGATTAATGGCTGAGGAGTCTCATCAAAATTGACATGTACTGATTCCTCTACAACTAGAGTTCTCCTATTGAAAACTCTATAAGCTTTACTGGTCAGAGAATAACCAAGAAAAATTCCAATATCAGATTTGGAATCGAATTTTCTTAAGTTATCCTTAGTATTTAGAATGAAGCACTTACTACCAAAGGCTCTAAAATACTTGACAGAAGGAGTTTTTCCACTCCAGAGCTCATATGGAGTTTTCTCTAGAATAGGTCTTATGGAGACCCGATTAAGCACATAACAGGCTGTTGCTACAGCTTCAGCCCAGAAATACTTAGTAAGAGAATTCTCATTAAGCATAGTCCTAGCAAGCTCTTGGAGAGATCTATTCTTCCTCTCAACAACACCATTTTGCTGAGGGGTCCTAGGAGAAGAGAAATTGTGCTCAATTCCATATTTGAGACACAGGAGTTCAAATTTTTCATTTTCAAACTCTCCACCATGATCACTACGAATAGCAACAATGGTGAGCTCTTTTTCATTTTGAACCCTTTTCCTAAAGCTAGAGAAAGTATCAAAGGTTTCATCCTTTGACTTTAGAAAGAATACCCAAGTAAATCTAGAGTAGTCGTCAACAATGACATAAGCATAGAATTTACCACCTAAGCTTGCTATATTGGAAGGACCAAAGAGATCCATGTGAAGAAGTTGGAGAGGCTTAGAAGTTGAAATTGAATTCTTAGAGGCAAAAGAACTTTTGATCTGCTTGCCCATTTGACAAGCTTCACAGACTTTATCCTTTTCAAAGGATATCTTAGGGATTCCTCTAACTAAATTCTCCCTAGTAATCTTAGCTAAAGTATCCATCCCTACATGTCCTAATCTCCTATGCCAAATCTAAGAATCATGGGAAGAATTAACAGCAAAGCATTTTTCATTCACATGCTCAATAACATCCATGTCAATAATATAGATATTTTCTTTCCTATAGCCAGTGAACAGAGTTTTGTCATTAGATGCATCTTTAATTATACATGAGTTTGATTTAAAGATCACCTCATAACCTCTATCACATAACTGGCTAATACTAAGCAGATTATGCTTTAAACCCTCTACTAATAGAACATTTTCAATAGTAGGATTAAAACTGTTACCTATATTGCCGATGCCAACAATCTTTCCCTTTTGGTTTCCACCAAAAGTGACACTCCCTTTCTTTTTGTTGACAGCAGCAAACATGGTTGAGTCTCCTGTCATATGCCTCGAACATCCACTGTCGAGGTACCACTGGTTCTTTCTAGGAGAGCACTCAACCTGCAAGACAGAATTCAATTGGTCTTCTTAGGTACCCAAATCTTTTGGGTCCTAGTGTTAGTCTTGGTTCCTTTAGGAACCCACTGTAACTTGCTACCTGGTTTCATACTGTTTGTTTTTAAAGGACATATAAAGGACTTATGTCCTACTTCATTACATGTATGGCAAGTAGCCGGTTTGACAAAGAAATTCTTAAAAACTTTTCTCTTATTGAACTTGTCATAGCCTAAACCTGCTTTATCATGAGTAGCTCTATGATTCCCTATTAGTAAAGTTAAGTTCTTGCTACCATTTGAGAACCATAGAACAAGTTTATTCAAAGACTCATTTTTCTTTTTAAGTTCAATAATTTCCTTCTCATGCAGGTCTACTTCTTTAGCATGCTTTTCTAATAAATCTGTATTATCCTTTTTCAACAGATTGTATTTAGTTTTCAGCATCCCAAACTGTTTAACTAAGTCATTAAAAGCATCAATTAGTTCATCTTCTTCATTATCACTATCGCTATCACTTGAAATATTTGAAGAAGAAGTACTAACCTTTTCCTCGTGTGCCATGAAGCACAGATTTGCAACTTCCTCATCTTCTGAAGAGGAGGTGTCACCTTCACTGTCATCCCAAGTGGCCTTCATAGCCTTCTTCTTGAACTTCTTGGGATACTTCTTTGTCTGTGGACATTCTGCCTTCATATGGCCAGGCTTTCCACATCCAAAGCAGGTGATTTCCTTGTCCTTTTGGGACTTCTCACCCTTTGAAAATCTTTTTTCCTGCATCCTTTTCCGTTGCAAGAATCTACTGAATCTCCTAGTGATGAGCGCTATATCCTCATCCTCTTCCTATTCTTCATCCTCAGATACTTTATTTTTGCTTGAGGAGGCTTTCAGAGCTATATCCTTCTTCTTGGTGACCTCTTTTTCCTTGAGATCCTCCTTTTCATTTGCTCTCATTGTGATCTCATGCGTCATGAGAGATCCAATGAGTTCCTCAAGCCTTAGAACTTTTAGATCCTTTGCTTCCTGAATTGCAGTCACCTTTGGCTGCCAACTCCTTGGAAGACATCTAAGAATCTTCCTGACCTGTTCTTCACAAGAATATGATTTACCAAGAGCTTTTAAGCCATTGGTAGTGTTAGTAAACCTTGTAAACATAGAAGATATAGATTCATCTTTCGGCATAGAAAATAACTCATACTCATGTACAAGCATATTCAATTTACTCTCTTTTACCTGATTTGTTCCCTCGTGAGTAACTTCTAATAAGTGCCATATTTCTTGAGCACTTTCACACCCTTGTACCCTATTAAATTCATCTCTATTTAAGGCACAATACTGGGTGTTTATCGCCTTAGCATTAAGGCTTAGATTTCTCTTATCTGACTCAGTTAGATCAGTGGAAATCTTAGGAACACTTTGGCCATCTACAGTTTTCATGGCTTTAAATGGACCATATTCTATAATGTTCCATAGCTCATAGTCCATGGCTTGAATGAATATCTTCATTCTTGCTTTCCAGTAAACATAATCACTCCCATCAAAGAAGGGAGGCCTATTTGTAGCTTGACCTTCTCCGTGTGAGGAGTTTGTGTTGAATGCCATTGCCATTGTAAATATATCACACAATGATTAAAAGACAGCTTAGACAATGATAACCTATCTCTGATACCAATTGTAGGATCGGTATTGTCTAAGAGGGGGGTGAATTAGACTTTTTAGTTTTAATTACGAGTCAACCTAATTTCTCTCCTTGATTAAACTTATAGATTTAACACAAGTAATTAAATAATGTAAAGAGAGAGAGAGAGAAATTTTGACACCAGTATTTTTACGTTGTTCGGCCAAACTGCCTACGTCTACGCTCCAAGGCTCCCCCTTGAAGATTCCTTACTTCTCCTCAACGAGAAATCCTGATCGAGCTTTCGGGCATCGATCCAAAGCCTTTTACACAATACAGGATTGAACTTTACGGGCGTCAATCCACTGCCTTACACAAATTTTGAGTTTGTAAAGTTTTGCACAAAACTACTCTCTCACAGGATCTGAATCTCAAGTTCGAATAGAGAGAGGTAGACAGAGTATGATAATTTCGCTAGTTAGGGCTCAGGAATTCAATTTGCAAAAGTTGTATCTTTGTGCTCTAACCTCGGCTTAAATACTCTGTCTTCAGAATCGGCTTGACTTCAATGCTCCTTGTCCAATAATAGAAACTTTGTTACCATTGGAGAGCTTTCGTACAATTTCAGGTAGCCGTTGCCGATTGTAGTTGTAAGTCGTCGTCGCCATAAATGTTCTGAAGTTAAAGCTTGAAAACGATGTCACTGTAGCTTCGCGGTTTATTTGAATTCTGGTGGAAGACAAAGCTGATTTGTAGTCTTGAACCGCCATCGGATGATGCAACTGAAAAATATTGAACCGGCATCGGATGAGTAAGCTTCTAATGCTTGAACCGGTATAGAATGATGAAGCTTTAAAACACTGTCGGATGATTAAATCTTAGACGTCTTCCGCCTTTGTCGTTTAGTGACCGGAAGAGGAATTTGTTGGAGTCATCCGCCTTTGTCGTTTAGCGATCGAAGGACATAGTAATTGATAGCTTCGCCTTTTGTCGTTTTCCTATCGGTAGACTCAGCGTTAAACGCCATCGGATGAAGCAGTTCTTAAAACCATCGGATGACTTAATCTTCGAAGACATCAGCTTTTGTCATCTAGCGGGCGGTGGAGTTCTTCAATTTGCTCATCCGCCTTGTCGTCTAGCGAACGGTGGACTTAGTCACTGAACGACTTCTTCTTTTATTTTCAGCCTCCGGTGAACTCATTATTTTATTAATATTTAATTTCACCGGTGGACTTCTTTTCACACATGACCGGTGGACTTATTTTCAACTAGACCGGTGGACTTAGTTATTTTGTTTAACACATTTCAGCCCTGTACACTTAATCACATGCATTAGATACTAAAATACCCTTAATAAGGGTATTTCCAACAGATTAATAACAAATGCATAAATCATTATTCTCATTTAATAATCATAATCAAATTATATTACGTGCATATAAACACATCATCAAAAACATATTTAGACTTAAACATTAATTAAGTCAACATTTGACTCTTACGATTTTCAAGTTTTCACGCTTAAGTCTTGATCTCTTCTGGCCGAATTATTTCTTAATATTTTAACCGATTATTCAAACATTGTTTCATGACTCTGCTTAATTCTGTTTTGCTCAAAAGAATTTCCGCTGCAAGATTTTAAATGTTTTGAGACTTTAGAAAAATGTCAAATTTTGACTTTCGAGCAAAGTTTTAAATTTGGTCCAAAGTTTCTCTGTTATGTTGGATTATGTGTAACGAACTGGGTTCAGAGGACCCGGGCGTTACAGGGGCACAAATTGAGCTTTCTGTTAGTAATTTTCTACACTTTTTTTTTTACAGTAAATGCACGTATCGCAACCAAGTAGTATATAAATTATCGATCCCACGAGGATATTGTTAACTATGTTAAAATAGCTATAAAAATTTTATAAAAATATTCAAATGATTGGTGAAAATATTAGAAATAAACTCTGAATTACGATGCTATAAAAGAAATCAGGTTAAACGAGGTAAAATCAATAAAATGAAATCTTGGCTAGGAGCGATTTCTTCGTTAAGTTAGTTTTGCTACTGATGCTCAGGTAATGCTATGCAGCATTGTCTATGAACAGCAAGAATGAAACAATTCTAGGATTCTTACGAATTGCCTAGGTAATTTCAGATTAGAATTTCTCTCGAATTTGAAAGAATGTAACTAACATGAAATTTCTATAAACCCTATTCTTAATGCCAATCGAATCAATGCTAACTACGCTATAACAATTTAATCCGATTAATTATTTGTGCATCATAAAATTTATATTTATCTTTCGATATAATATAAACATGGATCATCAACCTATTTATCGATATGATCTGAATTAAGCAAGGAATATCATAAATAATTGTTCAATAAACAATCGCATAAACAAAACCGAGATTGTAGCAAAAATCGTAACAAATACTCTCGTCCTAACCAAGAAGAAAAGTTTAGCTACTGGACATAACTAAATAAAACTCAAAAATAATATTGTTCATAAACAATAAAAATAAGAGAAGAAGAACAGAAAGATCAAGAATCGTCGTCAGTCGTCTTCTCCAGATCCCGAGCTTGCCAGAATACCAGAATGCTTCTTCTGGAAAAATCTCTCACTTTTTGTTCTGCGTGTAATCCACAATTCTCTCTCAAATCCCTGGAATCATGCATTTTTATCTTCTCTCTTCAATCCCTGGAATCATGCATTTTTATATTGCCATTCCAACTTATGCTACTATTCCAGTCGTCCACGCTTTCTGTAACACCCAATTCCATTGAACCGATTTTACCTTGTCAACTAATAGTGTACATTTTATGGATGAAATTGGGAGAATTATCGATTAGGTTAATGAGAGACTAAGCAAGGGCATAAGGGTAAATAGAGATTTATAGTGATAACCTATTTAAGGAAAGAGGTTTTGCGATTAATGCACTGTAGCCGCCACTATTTTCTATACTTCCTCTTTCGGTATTCAGCTCAAGCTCAGCAGAGCTCTCCAGGCGATTTCCTCTCCGATTTTCATTCCTCAACCTAAGTGAGTTTTCTTGAGTTTTAGTGGCTAGATAACAGAGAGAGTACAATGCGTGTTTTGGGAATGCTGTGAATAAGAGTAAGTTCGGGTTTAGGGTGATAAACCGAGAATGCACGATTAATAAAGTTCCAAGTTAGCTTCCTTAGGTTTCTGAATGGTTTAGAATGAGTTATAGTGAAGATTGAATTAACGCTCTGTTTATGATTTTAGGTGAGCAAAATCCCGAGATAGCTTGCAACCCAACTTTTCCCAAGAAGTCAGGTAAGTAGAGTATGTGTGTGCCTTCGGGTCTACATCACAAAACATTAGGTTTATGCTTGTTTAAATGTTTTTTGTATGTCATGTATTATGTTTTGGAAAGAACACGAAAATGAATTTACATGTAATGGCATGACAAGGTATGAGCAGAATGTAACAGATCAGTTGTTAAGGGAACTAATCCGCCCCTTAATTCATGAAGAGGATGTATGACTTTGGAAAATTGATCTGCTTCCCAATGGAATTTAGGATCAGATCAGCTGTTAAGGGAACTAATCAGCCCCTTATTTATGAAGAGGATGTATGACTTTGGGAAAAAATGATCCAACTCCCAATGGAACCGAGGGATCAGATCAGTGAAAGAACGTGAATGCAACATAGATGTGAAAGTAGAAACTGCATGTCTAGGATTTATGTTTCAGCATATCATTTCATTGTTGCTTTACTTACTTAGCATTACGCTAATAGATGAGTTTTGTGATGTAGGTGAAGAAATTCCAGTAGGTGTGTTCTCCGAATATGTTGAAGACTAGGCTGGTTGGGGGAGTACATTCACACTTCGACCTGACAATCTGATGGGGCAGTTTAACTAATGTCAGTAGGTGTGAAAGTTTAGTTGACAATGGTTCAGTTTAAGTATGTTGAGAATGTTTGTGACAGTTAGAGTTTAATGTTTTTTTATTAATTTTTGGAGTTTTTCTGATTATGAAAAACACGATTTGGTTTTTGTTGTAGATTGTTATTCTGGATTTATAAAGTTGTAGATTCATGTTGTTTTGAATAACTGCTGTTAAAATTTACAAGTTCTTTTAGTTGGCAGAGTTGTCTGTTTGTTTAGAGTGTTACTGTTCACCGGTGGATGTAGTCTATCGGTGGATGTAATCTATCGGTAGATGTAATCTACCGGTGGATGTAATCTACCGGTGGATGTAATCTACCGGTGGATGTAGTCTATCGGTGGATGTTGTCTATCAGTGGATGTTGTCGAACGGTAGACGTGAATAATGGGTTTGTCGTTTTATGATCGGTGGATGTGAGTATTAGGTTTTTGTCGTTTTATGACCAGTGGATGTGAGCGTAGATGTGAGTAATAGAGTTTGTTGTTTTGTGACTGGTGGACGTGTGTAGTCGATGCGTCGTTCGACTGACGTGACCGGTGGACGTGTGTAGTCGACGTGTCGTTTGACTGACGTGAGCGGTGGGTGTTCAGTTGTAAGTAGACGTATTCAGTCTCTACGTCCACCGCTGAGATAATTTTATTTCTGCTTCTGCCGCTAACACTGTTTAGCGGTGGATGCTCTTTTGTTTCTATTTCTATCAATGGAACTATTCAGCGGTGGACATGTTCTGTTTTGTTTTGTTTTCTTTCAACCAATTGTCTTCAATATTTTAATTAATTATTAAATGTCATTTTATACAAATGAATTTCCGCTGCAAGTTTTAACGTTTTAAGGATAAAACTTTGACCGTTGAGTGAAATTTTGAAATTTTCTCAGAACGTCATAGTGTGGTTCAGTATTATGAGTAACGAACTGGGTTTATATAATTCGGGGCGTTACACTTTCTATTCCTATTTTTCTTTTCAGTCAAGTCCACGCTTCGCAATCGTCCACGCTTCTTTGTCGTTTAGTGCTTTTTATTCGTCCACGTTTCTCAGTCGTCCACGCTTCTTTGTCGTTTAGTGCTTTTTATTCGTCCACGCTACTCAGTCGTCCACGCTTCTTTTTGGCCCAGTAGTCCATTTTCTCTATTTTCGTCCATTTTCTTTTATCGTCCACAGTTACTGACCATTTTCTTTATCGTCCACTGTTATTGTCCATTTTCTCTATCGTCCATGGTGGACCGTGCTTTTTCTCGTTGACTGGCCTCCTTTTACCATCATCCCATTTAATTTGTTTTGATTCTTTTTACTTGATTTTCGTCAGCTTTCCCTCCATAAATTCGCGGCCAAATAATATTCATTTCTTTCTCTCTCTCCATAATCTTCAGCCATTTGAATTCGATTATCCCACTGTTCAAATTGCATTCAAATAAGAAAATATAAAATTCAAATTAAGAAGAAAAATCTGCTTTTAATAGGTAATCTGTATGAAATATATTAAATTAAATCAAGGCATCGATACTGCAGCATTATATAGCACTTGTAATAAATTCCTACCAATTTATTCTTGCATTCACTCAATTCATACAGTTCTTTCAACTAATTACCGTATTAAATAACTCTAATTTAAGAGTCATCAAATACCCCCAAACTTGAACCATTACTCGTCCTCGAGTGATGCAAAACAAAAATGAATTTCCAAGTAGCATTAACAAAATTGATGTAATTTCTGAAATATCTAGCAACTTGTAAATTACTTAAAAAATGTCACTATCACAATTAAAAGCAATCAATATAGATTTAATTCCCCAATAAACTAATTTTCAAAGTGTGTGTACTCAAACTCCATTTGAATTGCTAAGTTCAACAATCAAAACAAAACATCACAATTCATATCATAGAATGTAAACTTTTTAATGTCCTTCCTAAATCCATTAGTTTTCAAAGATTCTTCTTCTCGTTTCTTTCTTTTATTATTATTATTATTATTATTATTATTTTTAAATAAGTAAAGGGGCTACACAATAATAATTTTTATATTGACTTTATCTTTTAGTCACACTACCTTTTTACGCGATTGACAACATTGGTGATGAAGTCCTCCGGTTACTCTGTAATGTCACCTCAAAATATATACTTATATAGAGTAGAGGAATATAGCCAATAAATATGCAACAGAGTTCCTCCCAAAGTTCCTCTAATTTATTTCTACCCATCGAGTATCCAAAAGGCTCACTCGAAATTGAAAGTAGATTAGGAAATTGCAATTTTATTTATTTATTTTTTTTAATTTTTTAAAAACCCCAAAACTTATTATATTTTTTTAAAAGAAGTCTTTAATCGCTAATTTCTTTCATCAAGCACTAAATTATTGACATCTAGATAAAATTTTAATGTCTAGAAAGGATGATATTCCTAAGCAACCAAAATGAGTTTGTGTGTTAGGAATAACTAAGATTAAGGGAATAAATCTTAATTAATTTCTAATAATTATGTTACAATGATATTATTCAATAACTTATTAAATTAGGAGATATTAGAAAATTAAATCGCACTGTTCCTCATTTCATCCTATTGTTGATCGAGAGATTTTTTATATAATTTTTAAAATAGAGAAAACAAACCAAACAGAACAACAAAGAAAATAAAACAAACAGAACAAAGAAATAGAGCAAAGAACTAAACAACCAGAAATTTCTAAGAAGTAAAATTTAAACAATTAAAATTAAACATTCAATCAACACTAAATATTCTAAACAATTTCCCGAAAAACAAAGTAAACAGCAACTCCAGAGAACTAAATTAAACAGTCAATATTAAACATCCCAATTGTTCGATTGCTGACCCCCAAACTTAAAAAATTGGCAGTGTCCTCACTGCCAAACAAAATGAAGTTCACATAATCAATAAAAGAAAATAAAACAAAATCAAGTTAGGGGGTAGGACTTCCCTGGTTTTATTCTTCATTGTCGGACTCAGCATCTGAATCCCTCAAGAGTGCAGTTGGGAAATGTGGAAACACTGGAGATTTATCCTTCGGTTTTTTAGCAAAGCTAGCTGCAATTGTTGTATCCCTCATCTTCGTGTACTGCCAAAATATCCTTTTTTTTTTTGCGTTTTAAGCTCTTCACGGTCTCTGTCATCTTTTATTGTAGAGTCTCTTGAATATGAAGTTTCTGCTTCAAAGTGTCAATGGAACTTTTGTGCCATTCGAATCTGGCATTCAAAGACTCCAGGCTATCAAGTATTTTCTGCTGGATGCTGCTGTCGCCGGATGATGCTGCAGCTCCGCATGCAGCATTTTCTTCAATTTCTTGTTCTCCTGTTCCCAAGCTGTCTGAAGCAATTCTCCTAATAAGGGATGGTGTCATTGCTGGACCGGAGGAAAGGCGTTCTTCATCAGCTTCATACGCGACTCCGGCCAGCTCACATAGTCCTGATATTAAGGAGGGAAACAATAGCTGCCCTTTGGGCTTCAGAGCATTTGCACATAAATTCCGATATATAATCAGACTAACATTAATCTGTTTGTTGGTCAGGATACAGTAAAGGAGAATTGCTCGATCCCTTGTTAAATGTTGACTGTGTGAAGAAGGAAATAATTGGATTTTTAGGAAGTGGTACCATACCTGTAACATCCCTAAGTCCGTACCCATTTACCCTTATAAATTTTTCATTTTTATTTTACACTTTATACTTATATCTTTAACTTATCATTTTAAACAAACTTAATTAAACTGTAAACTAAACCTAAACCGAAATCAGAAATTGAATCTAATTCTCGAAGCTTTTAAACCAATTCAAAACAATTAAAATTATTTAAAACAGTAAACAAATCGCGGAGGGGCAAAACCGGAAAAACGGAGGGGAGCAAGTGCGGCGACTGAGCGCCTAGGCGCTGCAATGTGCAGCGCCCAGTCGCTGCACATTGCAGCGACTGGTCGCTGCACTTTGCAGCGACCATTTTCTCCTCTCCCTCTCTCTGGAATCCGAGATTCCAGAGAGCGATCCCCTATTTCATTTCTCTATTTTTACAATTCCAGAGAGCAGAACATCGCCCTGCCACTTTTAGCATTTTTCACTTTCACCACTAATCACCATCAATTTATCATTTAAACTTAACTAATACGTATTCTAAACTCAATCCATTTGCAGCGGACTTTGCGAAATCCAACCGCGTGGATAGCTCTAAAAACCGAGCATATCCGTAACCAATCCTACAACCATTTAAAACATTTCTATAACATTCAAATAAAATACTTAACAAAACGTTTTAAATACGATTACCAAAACATTTGAAACGTCGAAGTAAACCTATCAACTACCAGACCAAGCATCCTAATATGTTCTATACAAATTGACATCAGCCCAAATATCACAAAATCCCAAAATCTATACATACGTTCCCCACGGGTCAAAACGCGCCTCGACCGCCCAGCGCACTCCCACGGGCCATCATCCATCAACTGCCTCAGACATCAGAAGGAGGAACGTCGTCCTCACCTAGATCTATGTCACCTAGAACGTCACCTACACCATACAGACATCTATGAGCTAATGAAACTCCGAGTAAGCTACGTAATGCAAAAAAAAAAAAAAAAAAAAAAAAAAAAAAGGATCGACGATCTCTAATCCCCAGGATAACATATCCTAAAAAGGAACTTGGTTAACGAAAAATTCACATTAGAAAAACTTGGCGTAAGTGGTGCTTGTTTTACTCCTTTCCAACACCAAGGTCAGGTGTGGCTAGCTCATATTTGGAACAGGATAGATTAGTGATATCATCATAACTACTATGACAAATTGTCTAAATATTCATGACACCCCTTCAGAGATCCAATAACTGCTGCTGGGCATTGGTAACCCAAGGACCAAACCAAAAAAACTCATAATGTCCATATTGTAGCGAAAGGCAGTCTTGCTATCTTAAATTTAACCTTAATGGTAATAACCGGACTTAGGTCAATCCGT
>CM039507.1:43589330-43661284 GCA_022432975.1 Begonia masoniana
TTAAGGAATTGTTTTTAAGGAAGGAGTTTTTTTTTTTATGATTATTACATTTGTTATTAATAATGATTACGTACATTGATCAAATAAAATTGGATAAAGACCATGCGCAGCAATTATTGTTCAAATTTAGAGTTGTTTGAAAATGAAAATCCTCCTTAAGGTAAAACTTCTATTAAAGAGATCTATTACGAAGAAGAAGCGCAATTGCAGTTGATTGTATCATTTTCCTCCACGATTTTTTTTTTTTTTTTTTTTTTTTTTTCTTTTCTTGTTCTAATGCTTACTATTATCACTTCACATCTCCATTTCAATAAGATAGTGAGTTTTCATAACCCGAGTAAATAGTGATTTATTACTACCAATTAAAAGTGTAAGATTTTCTGTTGATATAAATTTTATGGCTTACCACGTAGAAATGTAATTCATGGAAGTGATTCTGTCGAGAGTGCAAGGAAGGAAATCTGCCTTTGGTTCCCAGAAGGGACTGTCAGCTGGCAGACAGACAAGCCTTCATTAATGGATCTACGAGTAAAGAAAGTTTTGGTTGTAAGAGCCTCATCAATTACACACTTTCGCCAGCTTCTTATGACAAACTTATTGTGTTGGTCACTCCTTAAATATATGGAGTTGTAGAAGTTTTTATCATAAATTACTTGCTTGAGTTGAATTATATTGAAATAATGCGTCAATTGTAGAATGATGCTTGCACTTTCTAATGGTGAATCTATTGTCTACTTAGTTCACAATTTATGCCATTATAGTTGGACTACGTGCTTATCTATGTATGAATTACACATCCATTTTGAGACCGAATTAAAACAAGTCAATATTGTTCGAATCATAAGCAATGAAACCAATGGCTGTTTGCATCATAGAAAGCCATTAAAAACAACCATTTCTTGAAAACTTTACTAGTGGTTGGGTAGGTGCAATAGATTAAAATGTTCATCTTTCAAACCTGAAAATGGTCACCCTCTCAAATCGTCTCAAGCTTTACAAACTATGAACACAAAAATAATTTCATTTCTACGCAAGCTTATCATCTCCTTCAAACATCATTTTCTTCTTTCTTTCAATTAGATGAAAAACTAAAGGGTGAGAAGTCTCTATTGGGTAAGAAGTCGGTAAGACGGCAGGTCTTTCAGTCGGGTTACACCCTCTTGCAAAAGCTCTTTTTCCAGTTCCCGGCGAGTGGATTTCATGACCATCTGAAATTAACAATTGCATGGCACATGATATAACACCATAAATCTAAGTAGCAGCTAGGTTACAAACACAATAAATCAAGACAAAACTTGGTCTCACATAATTTAATCATGTCTAAAACAAAGCACACGATAGTAGAAACCTGAGACTTTGCCATGAAGCTTTCTAGCACTTGATTTCCTTCAATCCATGGGCAAAGTAAAGAAATGTTGGATCAGTTGCACCATCCTTGTAGTAAGCAAAGACCATACTGCTATCATCATGCATGCTCTCCCCCACAAAGTTACATAACCAAAATGAGAATCAATTTTCAACTTGAAAAATCTTTTCATCAAATAAGATATTAAAATAGAGTTGCAACAAATAACATACATCTTAGTTACATGAACCAACTGTTTCGTTGTTTACAGATTCATTCAATCAACACAACTATATATCATAACAAATAGATAAGCTAAAAGAATGGACATCGGAGAAATATGAACAAATGCAACACGTACAATTGAAGGTCACTGAACTTTGACAGCAGGAACTTTGTTGCACCCTCGATGTTTTTCTTAAATTTCTCTTGGTCCTCTCCCTCTAGCTTAGGGGTCAACAATTTGATGTACCACTTTATGAATGTGACAAACTGCTTCTTATCGAAAGCAGGTTGTTCCTGTAAGACGCATGATAGATGATCAGTGTTCTACTTTAAAAAATGAAAGCACCACACAAATTAAAACAGAATCATTGAGCCTGAAAGTGTCAACAATGTCAACCACCTTCACAGCTTGATCATCTACACCCTCGTCCTCCTCACAACCTTCGGCAGAAGGGTTTGCACCGATATCAACATCAACTGATCCTTGAACAACCCACTACATCGCATAGAGTATAGATGATATAACATTATCTAATTCGTATGATGCCCAAAAAATTTAACATAACAATAAAGATAAATATTTGTCCTTCACGTGTATTTAGTCTTGTACATAAAACCAGAAAAAAGCTACAATTTACATTTCCCTCAACTTCCCACAGGATTCCATTCTCCATTTCTTTGTAAGGAAACGAGTCCGAGAATGGTTCCAGGAGCATATTCGAAAGGATTAGTGGCTCCGATTATTTTGCGGCCAGTAGCCAAATACCGGAGCTATTAAAGGATAGTCTTACAGAGGAGAGCCGAGCGCGAATGAGAATCGAGCAGGGAGCCGAGGTCGTGGTCGGAAGCAACTGAGCAGGAACGTCGGGAATCGAGGTCGAGGTCGCGGGTCGTGGCCGGGGTTGGGTGTTCGCACTTCGCTAGTCGGCCGTCGAGGACTCGAGGTCGTGGTTCGCCTGAGAATCGAGGAACTGAAAGATGGGCAACATAGAAAGGCAGTGGCCACTGGCCTGTTGATCTGAGAATGGAGGAGGAATATTGAAATTAGGGTTTTTTTTTTAAATATGATTAGTGAACCGAACCGGTCCAGGACATAGGCATTTTAGTAAGAAAAAATAGGCACGTGAAAAAAACGTGACAATTTAACAGAAAAAATGACGGTAGGGGCCAAATTGCACTTTATCCTAGTTATAGGGGTCACATTGCCCATTATCTAAATTTACGGTGTAAATTGTCCATTTCACTTAGTTGTAGGGGCCAAATTGCACTTTACCCTATACTTAGTAATATTGCTATATATATATACACATATAGTGTTTTTAAGTTTAAAATTATTAAATTATAATTAAGAAAAGTTTAAAAGATAGAATTAGCGTTAAATAATTTCAGAACATGAGATTAGAGTTACTATTGAGATTTGAGAGAGTCTATCACATAGCAAAAGACAAGTAGGAAAGCTATTTTTCAAGTTGGAATTAAGAAGCATATAAAATCAAAACTTGAAGTATTAAAATTCAAAGAAAACCTTTGCAATATTGCCAGAAAAAAAAAGCTACTGAACAAAAGCAGGAAGCTCAATTGGTAACAGACCATTTTAGGACTTTGCCTGTGTCTATGAACAAAATAAACACAATCAGAGACCGTTGATCCTGTCTACCCACAATTTATTAATCAAATTCCTGTAAATTTGATCTACAAAACATTTAACCCTTTTTGCTTTTTAAAATTTTTACCTTCTGTGTGATAATTTCTTTGTGTCTGTACTTGTCTTAACATGCAATTTCAATCTTTAATACTGAATTTTGAGCTTTTTCTGTTAACCTGGAGCTGGGAGACTTCTGGTCTTTTCCTTCACGGAGTTCATCTTCTCCAGCCTCCACTCATCTCTCAGCCTTGCAATGAAATTATCAGCCTTCGTATTAACATCTGGGCTAGGACAGAAAACAGAATTTCCTTTGTTATCTTCACTTTTGTTCGCCCTTTGTAAATCTTCCTTCAGCAATGGAGGTTCAACTTCTTCTCTTTCAGGAGAGTTGCAGCGGGAACTGTTTGTGCTCTGTATCCTCGCGAAATCTCCTCGGATCACAAACCTCGTCGCCGGCATCTTGAACGGCGGAGGTGGCGGGGGAATTGGTATGAAAGGACTCTGTCCGCCAGTATTCACAGTCTCCTCATCGGGGAAACTGCGAACCTTTGTCGGCAAGGGAGGCCGGCCGTCATTAGCGGAGTTCTTCCGCCGGGAAGGTCTAGGTGGTGGTGGCGGAGGGATCGGACTCTTTCCCTTCAGTGAACGTGCCGGAAATGAAGCAGCTGGCATCAGCGCCGGTGAAGCTGTAACTGAATGGACTTTCTTGCTTCTGCTTGCCTTCTTGAAGAGGCTGTGAAACATGGACGGTGGCGGAGGGAGTGGTGGAGGAGGTGGAGGAGGCGACGGTGGAGGCCTCGTATGGTAAACTGGTTGCTCAGGTGACGAAGATGAAGCGACGTCGTCGTCAGACTTCTGTGTCTTCTCTTTCTTCTTCCTCTTACTCTGCTTATATAACGACGCTAACACCATCGCTATCTCCTTCTTTGCATTGCTCTTTCTCCGCTCCACCTTCCCGTCATTTCGCCTTCCATTGTACTCGAGCAGGTCGAGCAGGTGATGGAGGAAGCGGCGGCGGCGGAGGCGGCTGGTATTTGGATTTTTGTGATCTCTGCCCTCTTTTCGCTTTTTTCTCCGATCAACGGCTCCACATCATCTTTCCCGCGAATAGTGTGATAGGTCCGACTCTGTCTGCGCGCAGTGACCGGAAGAGTTGGAGTTTGAATTTTAGTGATCTCAGTGGCGCTCTTTTCGCTTTTTTCTCTGATCAACGACTCCCCTTCTTCTTTCCGGCGAATGGTTTGATAGGTCCGACTCTGTTTGTGCACGCTAACCGGAGGCGGAGGGGGTGGTGGAGGTGGCGTCGGCGACTTCCTCGGGGGCGATACCCTCGGCAAAGAATGAAGGCTAAACGAATCAATCGGAATGATCTTGTCCGGCGACACTGAGCGATACCTATTTACATCAAAATCATCAAAGAATCGGAACTGAAATCCATCGTCGCCATTTTCAATCAACGATTCTTGTTTCAGATCTGGATACGAGCTGCTACTTCTTCTCAATCGACCCATCCCTCGTCCCGGCGTCGACCTCAGAGGATCATAAATCTTCTTCTCTGGAAACCCAAACGGCCATTGCTGCGCCATCACCGACTCTTCATTTTCTTTACTTGAAGCAACAGCAGGAGCTTGTTCTTCAGTAGAGTCCGATGAGTCGTCATTTTTTCTGGCAAAAACCCCGCAGATAATCGCGAAGAGAACTAACAAGACGTTGAAGGAGTCCCAGCTTTTCTTGACGGCGGACGGCCGGAGAATTTGAGAGGTGTGAGAGAGAAAAGGAGGGACTACAAAGAATACGAAAACGAAGAAGACGATCGGTATGAGAATGATGAGTAGAGGTTGAGGAAGAAAAGGGGAAGAGGATGAGCGGCGGTGGGGAGCCATGGAGACCGTGTCCCGCGGCCGAAGGACGGAGCTCTCCGATGAGTAAGTTTGCTTGAAAAGACGAGAAAGAGAAGGAGAGTTATTTATGTTGGGAAATCGTAACCACCATTACACAACTTTTAACAACAGTTTTTAAAAATGGTTTGTCGGCTTTTTATTATAAAATTAAATTTAGGTAAGAAAGGCTAAGCATTTACTTTATCTCTAATTGCAAAATCTATCACTTTCCAATGATTTAATTCGAATTGAAATTACTTTTATAAAGTCCATTTAGTAGCAACTATCAATTTAATTTTCATAATTTGTACAAGTAACACATTTTATAGTGCGAGGGTTGACACATTTGATAACTATCCGCCTTAAATTTTTTTTTTTTTAAATTACACATCGATATTTTAGCTTGTGAAATTAATCATATATAGTTCACAAGATGTTTTGTCTCTTTTTATCGGTGCAAAAAATTACTATTATTTACTCGTTGATTCATGTAATTTATTATTTTCATAATAATATTATATTATAATAATTATATCGATAAATGAACGACACTTAAAATTCTGTGTCAGACTGTCAAAATTTGTAATTGTAACGTTAATCAAATAATAATCATACAAAATTATTGAAAATTATGCACCCTAAGCAATTCCAACAAAACTTATTATTGAAAAGACAAATACAACTTAGTAATTAATTCCACCAAGCAAACCTAATAGTTTGAATGGAAAGCATTCACACGTATGGCGATAGTTGTGACAAGATTAATGAATACAGACTAGTTGGATGTGACATATGAAACTTGTAATTGTTGTGGAATTGGCTACGTAAACAACCAATAAAAAATTATTCAATTTTATAATACGTATTGATTTGAATTCGACCAACCACACAACCAGATGACAAAATTACAGACCCTGTCCTCGATTCTACCTACGTTTCATAAGAACAAAATCCTCTGACAAATATTATGATCTCCACGTATTTGTCGAAAGTCCTAGGTGAACAGCAGAGTTTAGTTATTACACAATGTGACCATCCCTAGTGTTGTTACTAAGTGAAATTCATTTATTAAAATTCCATAGATAACATTTATTTATAATAATATACCTTTTAGTTAGAAATTGAACGATAACCAAAAAAAAAAAAAAAAACAATGCGAGACACTCGAATTACGCAAAAAAATACTTACGGGAAAAAATCACAAGTAGAAGAATAAATTTACTATGAAAATCAAAATACAACGAATTTTGAAACTCTAACTAAAATAAATTTATAGAGAAAATAAAACTCTCGTAACATTTTCAACGTGCGTCTAACCAGACTGGTCCAGATAGAACTCGAATCACACCGAAATCTAATATATTTTTAATCATTTTAAAAATTTAGTGACATGTGACAAATTATAAATAATAAATACTAATTAATCGTAGTCATGCTACTATAATAAATACTCGTATAAAGAAACTGACATCTAAAGTATTTAATTGAAGATAAGATTGAAGAAAGTGGAACATTCTATTTGAGTATTTTTTTTAATTACATTTTCATGTGTCAATGTGACATGCTTGTTTCAGCTACTGATTTTATTTAGTTTTAAAACAAAGTTTTAAACCATATAATAACAATAAAAGGTCAAAGTGGCTTAATTAACTAAATTTAACAGTTGAATTTGAAATAAATAGTGTACATTTAGATAACAAGAGACTCATAGCCTGTACTACACGCAAAATATCTAGTATATTATTTTTCTAATTTAATATACATTGTCGTTGGAAAATAAAAAGTACTGTAATAAAGTTATATCTTCAAATAAATATTAATAAAGAAAAATACTTAAGGCACATATTAACGAGTAATTCTATGGTCACCCTCTATTCTTATCTTTTAACGTGACATTCATTAATTGGTGACGTTAAAATAATAACTTAAAATAATTAAAATAAGTAATTAATTATACCAGTTAATTAGTGTCGCATCATAATATAAGAATTTAAAATATAATATTATCATATATTAATATAGGGTAAAATGCATATTAGTCATTAAACTTATGAGTGAAGAGTAAGCAGGTCGGTAAATGAAGGCATTAACAATTAAGTTTCCGTCGTTAAAAGTTCTTTAAAAGAAATCATGTTTTTGTTACGTGATTTTATCTAGAGAAATATCTTTCGATAAAAATGTTTTGACGATTATAGGCGTAGAGTTTTTCAACTTGTCTCTCCTTAAAAATGATTTACATCGTCAAAATTGTTACACGTAAAGTTGTTTCTCTATAAAAATCGTCCAATAAATAGATCACGTGACAAAACCGTGAGCTTAAAATCTATTTTGAAAAAGAATTATTAGAGCGCTTAAATCGTCACGAGATGAATGATTGGATCTCAGATTCAATCATTGAAATCTTTGATAGAAATACAATTATGAGAGATGGTTACTTTTCTCAACCAAATTCAATCATTCAAATCCCATTTTGGAATTATTAAATTTTGATATTTTTACATAATTTCCATGTTTTAAAAAATTAATATATAAAATAATTAAAAAAAAAAAAAGTAGTTGCTTGAAAAAGATGTAATTTGAAGAGTAGTGCTTATCCCCACACACCTTGTCCTCGAGTAAGGTTTAAATGTCTAGGCAATGGGTTGGCTTTGTAGATTGATGTGGGCCATACTTTCTTGCGCAAATGGAGAAGAAATTAGAGGTTGAGTGAAGAGGCAGATTGGGATAGTTGAGCTACTCGTCAACTCTCTCTCTCTCTCTTCTCTCTCTCTCTCTAACACCTTGGGTCAAAGAAATGCGAGGAATATTTGGTAATGATTCGATATAATATTGTATGTTTTTAGCATAGAACTGTCGGATTTTATTACAGATTTTGCATTATTATCATCAATAACACAAATTAATGAAAGAGAATATGGTACAATCTAATCTCACACTCTGACGTGAAATTAATGTGTTACTCATTTATTAATTTTTGTAATACGTTATTTTAAATGTTTATTTTATACTACAATAATCTTACCAATGAATGAATGACACATATACTTCACATAATGATACAAGATTAAAGTCTAAAATTAGAGTATAAATTTTGAACAAATTTAAGATTAATGGCTGATTACAAAAAGAAATTGGGCAATTAACTAGGCTTATTATTTCAGTCAATATCAACTTCATTACTTTTTAGTGGGTGTAATCTTATTTATTTTCAGCAATGTATTATAAAATGTAACTCAATTGTAATGAAAGACCTTAAATTAATGTTATAACCTTGAATTATTTGATGACTTTAGTTGTTAAACTATTATAAAGTTATACAAACATTATAGCTGGTGTTATTACAATAATTTTGAATAACATTGCATTATTAATGTCGTTTATTTGATTTAACGTTATTCTAATATATATGTCGTGTAAAAATGGCTTCAAAAATGTGGTTGAATTTCAAGTAATTGTGACACACGTAACTCTATATTTATTGTTCATGTCGAGCGACAATAGCTTTGAAAGTGAATGTTGATTCTCATGATCGAACAACTATGTATGTGTCTTTTATTCGTCTCGCTTTTTAAGTTCTATTTTTTAACTTAAAAGAGTAATTTTATCAAAAACCAAGCTACATAGTGTTCTATCGAGAATTCATCAATCCCATCCTTCATGGTTATAAAACAAATCTTTTATGAGATCGTTGTACGAACTCGAATTCGAACTTTGTAGATTGTTCAATACAGTCTGAAATCGCTAGAAGAATAAAAAATTTGGGTTAAAAAATCTTATTCAATAAAAAACATAGTATACACATGTTAAATTTAAAGAACAGATCGACGAAAATGTCTAAAATGCTAACAACTAAAACATGTAAGTTTCATTTGTAAAAAAAAATTAATTTAAAGTTTAATATGTAAATAATTCTAATCGTTAGAGTCTGAATTGCATTTTACCCTATTTGAGTAATTTTTGTCAAGAACAGAACTACGTGACATCTACATAAAGAATTCACATATTGTATAGGTCATCAATCTGATTATTTGCAGTAACTACCTGTAACACATCAATAATTTTCCCAAATCAAACTTGATTAGGGTCCCCAATTTATTATTATCAAACCCTAATTAGCAACCAATTAGGGCAAATCTCCCAAATTATAGCTCAATCCAAAAATTAGATCAAAATTGATATCTTTCCTAAAATCAGACGATACCAGAAATAATAAAATCCAGAATGAATCTGGACCCTTCAAGGTGAAGTGTTCAGATTCACCCTCCTCTGAAAATTTGGCATTTACCTAACAATCAATCTAAGAAGCCGATTTGAGAATCAGATGGCTGATTCTCAGCAATAAATCCAGCATGAACTTGGTCTGGTTTGGTGACCAAGTTCGAATGAGGGATCAGAATGGAAAAATTGATTTTCCGAGCTGTTGGTTTTACAGCTCAGAAAAATCCGATCAGTTTCAGATTTCACGGGAAGCGCGGGGTGACCCCCTTCCCTATAAATAGAGCCTTCGGTGGAGGAGGAAACTCACACCGAAACTATTCTCTCCCTCTCGAGTTCTTATGAGAACTTATCTCGGACTTCTGAAGCAGTGAACAGCGAGCAGCCGAGCTCCGACAAACTCCTCCGATTGTAGTCGAGCTCTCCGTCGAAGCTCTCTCTCTCTCTCTCTCGGCTTCCACCGACGAACACTGTAGAGTAAGGATTCTCTCTCTCCCTCGCTCCGTTCCTCTCTGTCGCACTCCCTCTCTCTCTAGTTCTCCTCCTTTCCCTCTCTGTTAATTTCTCTGTTCCTCACTCTCCCTTTTTCCTTCGACAGAAACCGCGAGGAAGAAGCACTGGTTCAGTTTTAAGGAAAAATTGAACCGGTTCAATTAAGGCAACCTGACCCAAACCTGAACCAGCTAGTGAACCGAACCGGTTCACTTATGTCAACTTGACCCAACCCGGTACTGTTCACCCGAATCGGACCCGACCCGATTTTCGACCCGAATCAATCCGGACAAATCAAAATTTAACCGGTATGAAATTCTGCCCAAATTCTTTTAAAGTTGAAATAAATTAAGTGGGATTTTAATATTTATATTCGAATTAGGCAGAAAAGATTTTTGGAACCGTCCGATTCAATCCAAATCGATCCAACTGATCCGATCCGACCTAAGATTTCAACGTAAGGAAATTCTGCTCAATTTACTTTGAAAATTAGATTTATTAAGTAGGATATTAATTTCAAAAATTGAGCAGGATATTATTCTGAAAAATTTTGGAAATCCCGATAAACGTTAATTGCTCGGAATCCAAGTAAGTGAAATACAAGTTTTGGCTACGGCCCTACATCACAAGATATATATATTATTTTATTATTTTATTTTTATCACACGTTTTCGATGATTGCGCACGTTTGTTAGAATATCGACATAGAATAATTTAAAAGATAAAATGGATAGGTTAATTGCATGTGTATGAAAAAGTAAAAGGGAATTGACGGAAAATGCGATAGCAAAAGCCTGAACGACAGTGAGATGGTGAGCTTGATGTGTCACGACCCTAATACTGTACCCAATATTCGTACCATTTTTTTTTTAAAACTAATATCTTTAATTAAACTCTAGGCGGAACCTAAACCGAAATCGAAACCAGAATCGAAATCGGAATTTAAATCTAAGTTTAAAACCATTTAAAACAAATATTAAAACTATTTAAATTAAAACCAATTTTCGATTAAAACAAATGGGAGGACAGTTCTGTCATTCTGCCGATGGAAGGAGGGTAGCGCCCGATCGCTGCGATATGCAGCGATCGCAGCGCTCGATTGCTGCGCGCTGCAGCGATCGCAGCGCTCGATCGCTGCAATGTGCAGCGATCAGTCGCTGCGCGCTGCAGCGACAGCAGCGCCTGATCGCTGCAATATGCAGCGATCAGTCGCTGCGTGCTGCAGCGATCGCAGTGCCCGATCGCTGCCCTTGGCAGCGCTCGATCGCTGTACGCCTCACGCCCTGTTGCCTTTGCTCTCTGCGTAAAATGCTCTCTGTATTTACACTTAATCCATACTCTCTGGAATCCGATTCCAGAGAGCAATACATCACCTATTTAACACCCCCCACATCAATAAACACAATAACTTACCACTTCCACTCAACCCAAAATGTACTTAAACTCAACCGACTTGCAGCGAACTTTGCGAAATCCAACTGCATGGATAGCTCTAAAAACCGAGCATATCCTTAACAATCCCAAAAACAATCAAAACATTTCTATACACCGTTTACCAAAAACATTTGAAACATTAAACATAAAACCTATCACCTATCCACTATCAGATCCAAACACCCTAAAATATCTATACAATCATTAATCAAAATCCTCAAAACCCTCAAAACTATACGTACTATCCCCATGGGTCAGATGAGCCTCGACTGTGCCAACACACCACCGCAGCCATCCTCCGTCAACTGGACTCAAGCCTCAGGAGGAGGAATCTCATCCTCACCTGGTTCCTCGATATATAGATCACCTACACCATACAATACACTATGAGATGAAATCCCAGTAAGCTCTACGTAAATGCAATGCATGCTGTGCGTATGAGTTCGATAAACCATGCTTTATTTTATCTTACTATGCAATGCTCATAGGTGTCACCGAGATCCTATCCCTCTAACCAGAGAGAGCTCATCCAGCGGGCGGACTACTCTTTCCAGCTAGAGGCGGGGTGTGCACGCTTACAACACGTACAGCCGTGCCTGAGCCCCACCTCGCGTGACCAATACGCCTTTCGGCCAATAAGCCTTTCGGCCAATGCTATGCTCAATACGCCTTTCGGCCAGTGCTATGCTTTACGTTATCTTTAAAACTTTGTGCGGAAGTTCATTTTCATGCTTTTCTTTAAAACAAGTGATGCGTGAACAGTTCAATATCATACAATAAACAAGCAATAATATATACCATCAAAGACTGTAAAACCTAATCTATAAAACAAATAAACCTAGCTACCCAACCAAAGCAATATAAACTAGTGCGTCACCAAACTCCTCGAGACGACATTCGACGTACGGTGTAGGCCAATCGGCCAGAGAAGATCACGAGAACTTACCTCGTGTCCAAAGCAGCTCAAGCTCCGTCCACGAGCGTTGTTTGTCTGAAGCAAAACACAATATCGACGTTAAAACGAGTTTAAGCCATCGATCGTCTAAATTTACAAAACCTTAACTAAGGAACTTCCTAAAGTTCTAATCCAATTCATTGGGCTATTATTCGAGCAATTCGCGCTCAGCACCGTAAATTTCAATTTACGAGTTATTCCTAAAATCTCGAAAATTCCTAATTTTTAACATTCTCAAATTTGTTTTAACTTCGTCCAATAACGTCAGATACGTGCAATACATACTTAATCACGGCTAACCTATTAATTACGAACCCTAATTTGCGTTTTTAACGAAAGATTCTCGAAACCCTAATTGTCTAAAACGCCGTAAATATCGAAATAGAAGCTCTAAGATTGTAGGTTCATACCTAGAACGTCGATTGGAGGAGGAAGAGTGAAGAAAACGAGACGATCGGGAGAGAAAACGGAGGTCGGCGTCGAAGGGTTTGTCGCGGGCAGAGAGGAGATCGCGAGAAAGAAAAGAAGAAATGTTCTCTGGCGTGAAAACGAAGAAGGAAGAAAGAGTTTAAGGTTTTTAATAAAAATTTACTTTACAAATTACCGTTTTGCCCTTAGCACTTAATTCTATTTTATTTCGTCATTCGGTTCGTTAATCGTCCAACTATTCGGGTTCACCAAACCTCCTAATTTCACCAACAAGTCCAACTTATTATTTGGGATTTACTAAAACTGTCCGTTCGCAATTTGGACTTCGTTTACTATTTTTACTAAAACGTCCTTCATATTATGAAAAGCTTAATTGCTCGGAATATAGTGTTTAATCTCCGAAAATTCCCATAATTTCCTTAAAATTCCTATTAATCGTTAGGATCGTAGTGACACTTTCTTTTCGTAAAACGGACCTGATTTGACATAAATATAAAAATGTCATCCGATAATATAATAATAATATAATATACAAGTCCGTACAACCGGGTATTACAATATGTTTTAACGTGATAGCAAAAGCCTGAACGACAGTGAGATGGTGAGCTTGATCGTTAAAATTAAAAGTAAAAGATGACGGAGCCTGAACGACAATGAGGTAGCTAAGTCTTAAAAGAAGGTTGAATTTTCAACCAGTATGCAACTGTTAACAGGATTCGGTAAAAGTAAAAGTAAAAGTTTTATAACTTGCACGTATTTCCACTTACTGAGATTTTCTCACAGTTTTGTTTTAAACTTGTGCTGTAGGTGAGTTTTTGTCTGAGGAAGAAATTGCTGCAATTGAAAACCTTTCAGTGGCAAGCGAGCATACAGATGAAGAGCATATCGTGGATTTCGAAGAAAATGATTTAAATTAGTATGCTTTACTTTTTAAAACGATATTTAATGTTTTATCTTGATTTAAGATTTTGAAATTAAATGTTGAACTTATTATTTAAATAAAGTCTTCTAAATTGTTTTGATTATGCATAAGCTTCCGAGATATTTAAGTTTTCAATTAATACGTTTTTAAATTTCGATTTAATGCTTGATTTAAAAATCAATTTGGGAAAAAAATTTTGGATTTTCAAAATTTGGAGATTTTAAATTGGGGCGTTACACTACCATTAATAACGATTGACTTTGCACATCGTATGTTTTTATGATAATAATTTTTTTCTTTGGGAAACTATAAGATGATTTGGATGAAGCTTTACTTAAAAAAACTCTTTAGAAATATATAGAAAGAAAAATCATGGCCGATGAAGACAATCTTCCTTTACATTCTGTAATTCATATGAACAATTACCTTCACATCATATTTCTGCATAAAAAGATGAACCCTAAAAACAGTTGAAATTTGATTTATAATCCCACCTCCATTTTTGCAAAACAGACCTCCACTCTTAAGAAGACTGAAGCAGAAGAAAGGCTATTATCACCAATAGTACAGAAGAAAACGCAAGGGCCTGCAGTTAAACAACATTATCATCGGTTTATATACGAGTCTGTCAAAAGGGTAACTCGGAACATATAAGAATTGGATCGGGAAAATCTTACAGCAATTGCAGAGGCAGCTAGTCCGGCCCGCTCCCTCGGATCCTTTCGATAATAGTTTCCAAAGTAGAGGAAGGTGGCATAATACCACATTAGAGGGAGGACGAAACCTAAAAGAAAGCTGAAACGAGGAAAATGAAAATCAAATTAGCAAATTTTGACTATTAAAGGTGAAATATGTTTTCAGTCCCTATAGTTTGAAGCTAGTTTCACTTTAGTATGGTATAAGAGCAGTATAACATGTTTTCCAACCAATCAAAAGCATAGTCTAAAAGAAAAGAAGAAATTCGAGTTCCTTTAGGGGGGAAAAAAAGAAAAGAAAAAGGAGGAAATTCATATACTCACGAAAACCATCCTACACCACATCCGAAGCACGGGAGCGGTTTGTCGTAAATCCCTTGTTGATAATCCTCTACATCTTTGACTTGCGAATACTTGACCTTTTCCCGGTCTGAAGTATCTTTCGATTGGCCTATAATTTAAATCGACAAGAGTTTTAGCATAAACTACCAAATGAGCGATCTTGTTTGCTCAGTCGGAGCCAGAGATTATAAGAGAAGATCATTTTATTCGAGTCGAAGCAATGAATCACTAAGAAAAAAGGGCATACGAATTACAAAAGAAAAAAAAAAACAAATTGAGTGATCGAACTTCTTGAATAACCAAAAAAGATGGACAATACGTCCAGCAATTAACCGAAACACTACCTTTAAACATTGGACAGCACCTTGCAGATGGCCTCAAAAGATCGAGGTGTTTACAAGACACTAATTTCACCAGTTCAAGGCTTTTTCTCAAACTCCCGACCTCCTCAATCTTAGGATCTGCGATTCCGTCAAGTCACAGGTTCATAGTTAGAAGCAAACGATTCCATTCTATTCAGTGAATTCCATAAAATGCGAATGTAGATTATAGGAGAGTACTCTGATCCATATGAAATTATAAATCCAAAGTATCTGCAGAAGGAAAACTTCAACTCTGTACAACCCCCTTCATACGCCTGATAAAAAACGAAAGATCAAAACCGAAGAAACAAGCATTTGATGTTCAAATTAAGATATCATTCAACAAAGACGATACGTCCAATCGTTAGGCAGTCGATTTGTCAGAGTTTCCTTGGGTGGTATACTGCTGTCAGCTTAAATTTTTGGGATTGTATACCATTTCATTATATGAGCTATCGAACGAAGATTTAAGGTCTAAGCCAATGATAGATGCTGCAAAATCAAAGCTTAGGACTGGTTTTTCGGCTAATTTCAAATAACTCTAAAAAGAGTCCGATCTCATCTGCATGAAGAAATGAAGAAATTGCAACTACATCCATCATATCCTGTGATAAACTTTCCCAACCCTAGCTTAGTTTTTCACCATGCTCTTATATGTTCTTAATCCGTAATTTATATTTTAGAAAAAAAAACCCAAGAAGGCCTAATTATGAATTCTGAGTATTAAAAGCAATATACTAGGCGAAGAAAAGAAAATTATGTTTAGAAATCGATACCCATTAATCATTCAACAAGATAGGGCAGAAATTTCAAGGAAATAGAATATTCAGACCTTGATTAAATTCCCAGGTAAGCAGAACAAACAAGAGAGAAAGAACCAAAAGGAAGGGGAAATTGGGTGAAAAGAGAAGAAGCTAAGAAGAAAAACCTCCGATGAATATCCTCGGCATCCGCAGATGGGAGATGAAACGCAAATGGAGAGAGAGAGAGAGAGAGAGAGAGAGAGAGGTCTTCGTGTCTTAGAGGGGATAATAGATGTCAAGCATGGCCTCCCCTTCAGCATTAACAGCTGAAAGCGAAGAAAATTGACATCTCTCTCTCTTGAGTGTCTTTACTTGACAAGTAATCCATTATCAACTGGTTGTTCTTCAACAATGTAAAATTCATTCTTAGACTTCCAAAAATAGTTTCAAACGGTAAATTAAGATTTACATCTGTAGTGTAACATTTGATATTATTTACTTATTAAATTATAAATTAATTTTATGAACCAATCGAATTTTTATTTTTTATTTATCAACAATTTAAACAGAGTTATTAATTTATTTATTATATTAAACAAATATGTACTATATATTTATGTAATCACGTGTTACGATTTCTAATTTGACTTTGAACTTCAATTATCACATTTATCAATTCAAATTATGTTAATTGCATAATAGAATGTAAAATGCAGTTGAGCAAGGGAAGTTCGATTTATCCACAAAATATATTAAGGCATAAATTGTGGGTTATCCAAGCAAAGACTAAATTTAAGCCGATTTAGATTGTGTAGACATTAGACAAGGGGAGGAGAGAAGTTAGGCCTTACCAGCCAGAACAATGAATGAGATAGGAAATGACAGTGAAGCCCTTAGTCTCACTTTAAATTTACGTTGACTCCAGATTCTTCGTTTTTGTTCTTTGCATGTGTCTTAGTTCTTACCGCCATGAACGCCGGCCAGTGGGCACTTAATTAACCTTATTGTTTGTTTTTTTTTTTTAATATTTAATACATCCTAATCATTGACTATGGACATTCTCCAAATTTTTATAACCCTTCTCGAGGAGATCTGGTTACCTAGTCATTTTATAAGCGCTACGTCCACAGATTGAGCATAGTCTTAAGAAAATGTAATCATGTCTTCAAAATTACTAATTACCTTATTTTTTTAATATATATACATATTCTTTTATTTAATTCGTTACCTAAAAATAATATTTGAAAATTAATATTCTTTTAGATATTAGCATTTTTGACATTGTCGTTAATTTTTCCGTCAAATCTGACAAGTATAAACATGTTTTTCATTAATCACTTGTTTTATCCCGATTTCTAACATTTACAACGATTTGTAATCTAATTCTGAAGTCTCTAGAATTTGAAATTGGATCAGAAACCACTGTAAATGTTAAAAATTAAGTTAATATACATGATTAATGAAAAAACACGATATATATGCCGTTAATGTCACATATATTGTGATGAAAATATCTAAATTGCTAATATCTAATATGTTGAGTTTAATTTGTCAAAAAAATAATTTAAGGTCGGATTAGAATGACCCCAGACGTTAAGGTCTAAATTGTAGGCCACAGCACCATTTTTTACTGTATATAAATTTTGGTTTCTTACCTCTTATTAATTTTCAAATATCTATACACACGCACAGAGTTTAATATCAAATAGGCCCTAAACCCATTAAGACATGCTTGGTTTGGAGCTCTTCCATGGAGCAATGGACGTCCAAAAATAATAAACCCAACACTTTAAAGGCCATGATCGTCCTCTTCCCCCCCTCTCTCAACAGCAGACAAGACTCCCCATTTCTGGTAATGCCACGTTGAAGCCTCGTTTCTTTTCTCAAGTTTTTGGACGAGAAAAAATGGGCGACGAAAGAGGTGCGATTGTTGCCGACGATGACGATATTATCCAACAGAGACGAGTTCTGAGCATATATCCTCTGAGCTGCTACTTTTTTGGATCGAAGGAGCCGATTTCCATTAAGGACCAGACCTTGGATGAGCGCATTCAGAGACTGAAAACCAAGTGAAAGAGCTTTTTCTTTCTTCCGATTATTCATTTAGATTTCTATTTTTTGTTTTTTTGAAATTTAATGAATGGTACATCGGTTAATTTAACTCAGTTATGCTGCTTACGGATTGAGGACTTGTGTTGAAGCAGTTATTCTGGTTTGTTCTCTTCTCTATTTCACTATATTCTCGTAGGAAACTCAAATTCTATACGTTTAGTAGCCTGTACAGAAGAGATCATTGACATAGGATTTCATTTTGATGATTCATCAGAGTATTGAATTTTAATTTGTGACATGGAACTGTGTTAAAGAGTAACAGTAAATGTATGTGGTTAATTCAGATACAAGGGGTTAAAAATTTAGTCATGTATAATGTTTCATTGTTGATATTCAATCTAAACATTAACTTTTTTGTTAGTGTTCTTACTTCTACTTTTATTCCCCCATTTGATTATTTGATTCGTTCTGGAAATAGATAGATCGATTGAACGAAAATTGAGATTCGAGTTATTTCTTCTTCCTCTACAAGTACTGGTTTTCTGCAAGTTATAACAATTTTACTTGCATTCGAAACGATGTTACAGGTGGAGCTGTTCAATCATCCTCATCTATTGTTGCTGCAAGTAAGAAATTCCGTCTTTAAGCTACCGGGCGGTCGCTTAAGACCAAATGAATCTGGTAAATCAACCTGCCTCTCTTGTTTTTTTTTTTTTCCTTTTCTTCTGAAAAAATAAAGTAGTGTAAGATCAGATTGAGTAAATTCTTGTGGATTTTCGAGTCATTAGATGTTGAGGGATTGAAACGTAAGTTATCAAGGAAGCTTTCTCCCGATGAAATTGCTGACGGATCCGATTGGGAGGTAGAAAATGCCAGTTTTTTTTGTTTGTTTTTGGCCTCTGACAAGAACTCTTAGTTTGAGAAATGAAGAATGAAAATAAACCTTGTTTCAAACAGGTGGGGGAATGCATTGGAATGTGGTGGAGATCTGACTTTGAAACATTATCGTATCCATACTTTCCACCTTCATTAAAAGAGCCTAAGGTCTTGCTTCTTCTCCTCTTTCTCTCGTTCTAAGTCCCGACCCCTCGATCGATCTCTCTCTCTTTTTCGCGTCATTTTTTTTTATCGACTTTGTTATTCAACTATCATACTATGTAATGTTTCAATCTTAAAGTTTGGTAGATAATGATGCTGTAGGAATGCACTAAAATTTTCCTCGTCAAGTTACCCGCCACTCAAAAATTCATCGTACCGAAAAACTTCAAATTGCTGGCCGTTCCACTGCACCAGATTCGCAACAATCCGAAGGTATGTAATTTTATTCATCCTACTTACTGACGATGATTCTTCCTTTCATGAAATTGATTTCAAACTTTCATAGTATGATTAGATTTCCTTATGAAGAATGAACTCATAACCATCGCAATCATCTGAACATGTGATTTTTTTATTTTTTGGCGTTGAATTTTGTAGACGTATGGTCCGATAATTTCAGCCGTGCCGGACCTTTTGTCTAAATTTTCTTTCAACATAATTCAGACATGAAAAGAGATTGGAGGTAATGTATGTTGTAATTGTGTATCTATAGATTAAAACAAAATCGCCTTGATTTTATAATTTTTGACGTAACCTATCAGATGTTATTATAGGATAATGCAAAATTTTGTCTCTAATTCTACACTATATTATGACCTTCTAAAATGACGCTTACATGTTACTCATTAATATATTATGGTATTAATATGTGAATCTTGTTACTTAAGTTTATGCATGCTCGTGCTTATTTCACATATTTTAAGCATGTAATCACTGAGTTGTGCAAGAACTTGGACAAAAATTCTATTATTAGTAAATCAAAAGTGAATTTCTATTTGAGATGTTTTTATCTTTATTGTTTTTTATTCTAATGATAATGTGATTATTTTTTTATACAAAAATATTAAATAAATAGACACATCATCTTTTAAGTGAAGCTCGTCTAAATTAGAGTGGTCCCGAGTAGTTGACACTCAGTTATCCCGTTAGCGTAGAAGGAAAGGAACCCAGAGCAGGAGTCCCACCTCGACCACCGGAGAAATCGACAAACTTCTAAACTTCATGGTGTTACTTGAAGCTCTACTCCAAGAAAAATGAGAATTATTTAGTAATTCAATCAGATATTATTTTAAAGTAATTTTAACAAATTACTTTGAGAATTTCCAAAATTCAAATGATGAAAAATAATTATGAAATAAATTATCTATAGATTGCAAGTAACATGGCTACAAACTTCCATGATATCATTCACTTTTTACAAATAATACTTAAACTATTTATTTATTAGGGACAGAAATAACAAAAATAGTAGAAGAAAAATGTTTTTGAGAATATTAATATTATTATCTATAAGAAATTGAATTTTGTCTTAATTATATAAATTTCATAAATATGACATAAAAATACTAGAAAAAATATACTGGTGAAGAAAGATAATATTACTATCTTCACCATATTGGTTAGCCTTTAAAGGAAACGAAAGCCCAGTTAGAACCAAGGCTAGCCAAGTCCAGCTCATAATCATATGGTTCGTTTCGTTCCACGAAAATATAGGTCGAGTCAACATTCTTGTCCAGCCCACAACTCTATGGCCCAGCTCCAGATCACATTAGGGTTTGTCCATAACCTGAGATCCAATCCACATCCTGGTCTAGCCCACAACCATATCCAGCGACAACCCAAAGTTGTGGTCCAGCACAACACAACCATGTGGCCCAGCTCATAATGGGTTTCAGCCCACCTTAGGTAAACCTGAGGCAGAGCATTAGCCTTTGCCCACCCTTCAGGGTTGGAACATGGTTCGGCCGACGACCCACATCGCACTACACATTCATGTGGCTTAGTCCACAATAGGATCTAGGCTTGGAACTGGGCCTTCAGCTCAAAAACAAGGCCTCTGGAATTAGTTTCGGGACAATTCAGGAGAGGGCCATATCACTCGAGCCTTAGCACATCACCTTCAGGCTGGGGCCATTATTGTTGATTCAGCTTTCTTTATTTTAGGGTAAAGTGCAATTTGGCCCCTACAACTAGGTGAAATTGGCAATTTAAACCGTAAACTTGGGTAAAGTGCAATTTGGGCCCTACAACTAGGTGAAATGAGCAATTTACACCATAAACTTGAATAATAGGCAAGAACAACCTTAATGTATTGATAATGGGCAATATAGCCCCTACCGTCATATTTTCCATCAAAAAGTAATATTTTTTCATTTATTCATTTTTTTTCCTCGAAATGCCCCTCACTGGACCGAACCGAACCAAACCGGATAGGTTAATTCCACTCTTACTTATTTATTTTTTTTAAATCATATTTCTCAAAAAAGAGAAGACAGATGAATAGAATTAAAATAAAAATAAAAAACCAAAGTGCAATTAGTCGAATCGATCGGGTTCGGTTCGGTCCAGTGAGGGGCATTTCGAGAAAAAAAAATGAATAAGTGAAAAAATATTACTTTTTGATAGAAAATATGACGGTAGGGGCTATATTACCCATTATCAATACATTAAGGTTGTTCTTGCCTATTATTCAAATTTACGGTGTAAATTGCTCATTTCACCTAGTTGTAGGGGCCAAATTACACTTTACCCAAATTTACGGTGTAAATTGCCCATTTCACCTAGTTGTAGAGGCCAAATTGCACTTTACCCTTTATTTTATTTTAATTTTTAGAAATTTTTACTTTTAGCACATAGTTTCAAAAAGTTATATAATAAGAGAATAATAACAAGACACTCTTTTATTACATCTTATGTTATAAACATTTCATATCTCCATGAATCTCTTCAATATGCTTTTTAAGATTATTAATATTGTTTTTTAAAGATTGCCTACATCCACGTCAGAGAAGAATCAAGATAAGATATAAATCGCTGATGATTGATAAATTTGGGTTTGCTTTGTAAAAACTACAAAGAATAGGACTTGTATTGAAATTTTCTCATAAATAAATTATACATTTTACTTTATTTATATTTTACACACACAATTATGTCAAGAATATTATTAAAAATCCATTCGATGCTACAATAATTTATTTTCCAGTGGAATCAATGAAATGTCTTGTCATCATGAGATTGAAAAGTGCTTGGAAACGGCGACCAAAAAAGAAAAAGGCGGCGCCGTTTAAGCAAGTTAGTCTTCAATTTTGCATGGTTAGTGGTAGTGGAGTCTTGCTTATCGAACCTAACGAACTAAGTTTAATGAACCAGTCTGAAAAAATTTTAACACGAACCAGCTTGCGAGTCACGAGTTAAACGAGCCGAGACAGATTAACGAGCCGAGCCTATATAAATTTTTTTAACTTATATTAATATAATATAATTTTTTTAAAAAAATTTCATTTAAAATTATAATAAGTATTAATAATTATATGTTAACGATATTTACTTATTTAATTTAAAAATCAGTTATGTTAAAATATATAAAATTGAATGTATTAATAAAAAAATTATTTGAGACTATCCAATAAAAAATATCACATAAATATCATTAAAAATATTTTGACATATAAAAAAAATTAAAATTTGAAAAAAAAATTACAAATCCAAAAAAATATTACAAATTTGAAAAAATTACTTCAAAGTACAAAAGAAATTCAATAAAAAAAAAATCTTTAGTTTTCAACATCCAAATTCGTAAACTTCTCAATAATTTCATCATCTCATTGTTGATCTCTCGTCTTTGAGTTAGTCTAATTTTTGATACAAATGAGCACCTCCACAAAGTCCAATGCAAGTCTTCCTCTTTGTTTATCAAAAACACGTCCACCTGCACTAATAGCAGATTCCGATGCTACAATAGAAGCAGAAGATGTTAGTAGATCACATGTTATTATAGAAAGAATATGATATGTAGTATAATATATTTTCCACTAATCTAAAAATATCAAAATTCTCATATCAAGAAAATTGATATTGAGTTCATTTATAAAAAAAGTAGAATAATTTTCAGTTTGTAATTCACTTCATATATCATTAATACTATATTGTTGACTAAAATTACCTCCACCACCACCACTACTACTAGAATAACTCTCGGTATGTGGAGATCGTGAATAATAACAATTAACACTAGAATATTTTGTTTCATAAGAAACATATAAATTAACAACTTCATTCGTTATGTTATCATTAGTAATTAAAGGTACAATACATAAATTTGTAGAAATCATATTGAACATAAGACATATTTTTTTAAATTTAAATATTGGATTCATAATGCATGCATAACAAAAAATAAGAGAAATGTTATGCTAATATTTTTTAAATTTTGTTTCTATTTTATTAAGAATATTACTAAATTCATCTACTAGTAGATATTTTGTAAAATTACATGTTAAATCTACAAAAATAGAAAGAATAATATTGGAAATGAGATAATAAATTTCAGAACATTGATTTGTTGGATTATAAAAAAGTTTTAAAAAATCAAGAAAGATATAGCAACATCATAACTATATTTGTCAAGGTTAATACTTTGTGTCTTATCATTAATAAAAGTACAAATAACTTGTTAATATGGTCTAGTATTTTACAACATCAAATAAGTTGAATTCCACATATTATCTATGTTGATTTTTAATTTTCTTAGTTTAAGTTAGACAGCTATACAAAAATCTTTATATTTTTGTTACTTTGACTTAAACTCAATAATATAAGAAATTGCAAACTTAATTAATTCAATATGAAGTGACATATATAACATATCATTTTTAACTACAAAATTTAAAATATGACACACACATCTCATGTGCACAAAAAGAACCACGAGTAACATCTAATTGTAAATAATTCTTAAATTGAGAAATAACAGCATCATTAGTATTGTCATTATCAATAGTTATATAAAAAATTATATATTTAATAAAATATTATTACAATATTGTCCTAATAAATCTATAGATAGTGTTGTCAGAATGATGATATTCACAATCACTAAAGCCTAAAATTCTTTTATTTAATTGTCAAAATTCATCAATAAAATGAGATATTACAACTATATAACCAACAACATTACATGTATGCTATAAATCAGAAGTAATGTAAATACACATTGAAGGAGTATTTGAAAAAAATATAATTAATTCATTTTTCATATTCATAAATATTTTAAGAATATCATTTCTCATAGTACTTCTAGGGACACGTTTAAAACTAGGAGTAACATATTCTTTCATAAATTTTTCAAACACTTCACTATCGGTGAATAATAAAGGCAATTCGGATTGTACTACAAGTTGTATTATTCATTCTCTCATTCTATTTTGTGAATATGTGAAAATGTCACTACCACTAATATTTAATTGAAATTGTGTTGAATCTCATGTTTCCTCATTAAGTGATACTTTTGAAAATGTCTACTAATGGTATTAGTAGAGCTACAAAAAATATAAGGATAATTTTTAGTACAATATTTACATTGGGCTCTAGTTTCTATTTTGCCCGCAATTTTAATATCTTTTAAATCAAAATGTTTCCATATATTTGAAGTTTTACATATTTTGTTTTTAGGTTAAGTGGATGATTGTGTAGATGATTGTCATACAGAAAATGTAAGATTTAATTATCTAATTTTCTCCGTCATTATCATTAATATTATAATTGCGATGATTCATAATAAATAAAATTAAATATAAAATTAAATTTTTAATAATAAATTGATACCACAAAACCAATGTCCAACAAAAACTTGTAGGTTGTGTGAATTGATCAACTCCACGTTTACGAAACCTAAAATAAATTAATGCAATTTTTTTTATTAATATAACTACAATTAAAAACTATGTAAATATATGTAAAAAAAATAAATTAAAATATACCTTGTTGAATGAGAAAAAGAGTGAATTGTAAAAATAGAGAGAAATTGATTAAGAGCATTAATTGATAAATAAACTTAAGAGATTGAACAAGATTTTGTGAAAAAAATTGAAGAGAGAAAAATGACTTATACTAAGGGCTTAAAAAAGAATAAAAAAAAATGAAATCATAGTCTAATTACTTTGATAATCTATGGATGTATTTTACATTGATTAGAATTCTATACTTCTACGTAACTTCAAATTTTCAGAAGAAACCACTCACAAATGAAAGTTAAATAAAAAAATTTCACTAAGAACTAGCGCTAGACTTCTTCCCCCTTTCTACCGAAGTTCTCTCCTCTAGTCTTGTTTGTGCTTCTGCCCCGGCTTTTCATTCTGTTTTATAGAGACCGATGCTTGGGGGGGTGTTGTTGGGGAAGTAACGGTCAATCAGGGGGCAAGCGGACTGGCTCTCCAGCCTGGCCTGCCAAGCCAACGAGCCGGTTCGTTGGGTGACCGCCTGGGGCTCGGCTCGACCAGTCTCATGGGACCGAGCGGGCGGGCGGCTAAACAACTCTAGGCGGCTCTAACAAATTAACGGCACTCTAACTCCGCCGTTATTTCATCGTTGCTAATACTGGAATTTAATGACAATGTTTAGTATTCGATTGAATTGTTGGTCGTCGCGAAGTCTTCTTCCTTCCGTCCATCATTTTTCTTCCAAGCCTTCACGCGACTCCACCTGACAAGTTCGTCGGAGAAAAGGAGATCCGTCCGATCGATGAACCCCGACCTCGAACTCACTCTCCCTCCTCCCAACGGAAAGGAGTCTGATGAATCGGAAAACTTGGAGACTGCAACCGGCGAAAGTATCGTCCAATCGATTAACCTCAACCTCAAACTCACTCTCCCTATTTCCGACGAAGCTTCATTGGCCACTTTTTTGTAATTCTCTCTCCCTCTTAGTCTCTCTGTATGTATAGATACATGTATATGAATATGCAGTCTAATTATATCGCATGTATAATCGTACAGCATCATTAAGAGATCCACTGTAAGTCTGCAGGATTTGAGACAGAATTCAATTTGTTTTCTTTACATGTATTTCTGCAGAACTAATAGTGGTACATTCATGGACGGTGATCTTCTCATCAATCGGGAGGGAGTTCAAATTGTCTGTCAGACTCAGAAAGAAGCTGAAAATGTAAGAAATCTCGAGTTCTTCTTTTTTTCCCAACAGTTATAACGATTGAATTAGTTTGTTGGAAGGTTGGATTGAGAAATTTTCCCTGGTCTGTATGGCTGCTGAGAGAATAATAAACTTACATTCTTTGTAAGGCGTCTTTACCTTTCTTCGTTACAATGTGATGAGCTCAGTCATGTCAACTCAACCCCTCAGACAGCCAGTGGAGTTTGGAAGACATGGATACAGTTAAAGTCATCGGAAAAGGAAACGGCGGAGTTGTTAAGCTGGTGAAGCACAAAGCCACCGGCCAGTTTTTCGCATTGAAGGTAAACCACTAGTGCCATCTTTCTTCATTTGAGAGCCTTATTCAGTCAATGAACTTTAATTAAATTGCGTTAAATTCAGGTTATTCAAATGAAGATCGAGGAGAGTTATCGGAAACAGGTAGCGAGGGAACTGAAAATTAATCAGTCAGCTCGAAGCCCATATGTGGTGGTCTGTTATCAGTCTTTCTACTACAATGGAGTCATTTCAATTATCTTAGAGTACATGGATGGAGGGAGTCTAGCAGATTTTCTGAAACAAGTTAAGTCGATTCCTGAGGAATATCTTGCTGCAATATGTAAACAGGTGAGGTTTGCCTTGGAATTTTGATTATGTTATCTTCAGTTAGCTTGTGCCGGCCAGGTCCACTAAACCGGGCCCAACCCATGTCCAGTCTAGACCTGACCGACGAGCCTTGACTTGGACTTTTGTCTATATGATGGTCCAAAGTCGACATACCAACGATCTTCGACCATCGGTCTGCCCGCGAGCTGACCTTCATTAATTTTTTTTTTTAATTTGTAAACTAGAGTTATGAATCTAACATATTGAATTGTAGTCCAAGTTATATTTTGTGAAAAAAGAAAAGACAGTTTTGTTTGTGTTGTGGCGCACGATCACTCGAGTCACGAGGGTAGTTGTACAAGGGCCAGCTTACGAGAGTTGGATAAAGATCACAAGCTATCCCTCTATTCAAAATGACGTCTTGGCCTAGTCCGAAGTTGGTCCGGACCAGATGTAAACTTGTTATTAAAATAATAAATGTCGGACCTGAACTGGCTTGCCAACCTTAAGCCAGACGATGAGATAGGGTCTGGAGTTTAGTTCTATTTCACCAATTCTCCCTCTGTGATTGTCGGGAGAATTGGCTAACCTCTTGGCTCGGTCTCAGTCGGTGTACATTGTAAGACTGAGTATGTCCAATCATTAACAAATGTGGCAAAATCCTTGAATAAATTCTGCTAAAACTGTCATGTTTTTGGGCAATCTTACGTAGGTGCTGAGGGGACTTTTGTACCTTCACCATGAAATGCACATAATTCACAGGGACTTGAAGCCTTCAAATCTGCTTATAAATCACAAAGGAGAAGTCAAGATTAGTGATTTTGGTGTGAGCAGAATAATGGCAAGCACCTCTGGACAGGCCAATACCTTTGTTGGAACATACAAGTACATGTCTGTAAGTATAATTTTATCTGTACATGAAAAATAAACGAAAAACGCGTATAGAAATAGCAGATTATTCGAAAACAGTAGAATTTAATGTCGGAATTTCTCAGCCAGAGAGGATTGATGGAGAAAGATATGACAAGAAAAGTGATATTTGGAGCTTGGGACTGATTTTACTGGAGTGTGCAATTGGTCAGTTTCCTTATTCTCCACCAGAGGAAGGTGGAAGCTTGGATAACTTCTTTGATGTTATGCAAGTCATTGTTAATGGACCTCCTCCTTCTGCTCCTTCTCCCGGATTTTCTCCGCAGTTCTGCTCCTTCATTTCCGCATGGTGAGCTTAATCTTTTCTTCCTTGAATACCAATGTTTTAAGAAGTGGGCAATCGAAATTGCGACCAATTCCGGGGCTACACAGTTTAGCTGGTACACTTACTCATTGATAATGTTAGAGCTTCATGACCCGATTTTCTTCGGGTTAGGTTGATCTAACGATTAGTGACCAGAGTTTTTTTAGTTGTGATATGAAACCCCGTAGGATTTTTTTTAACAACGAAACGGAACAGTAACAAATATCGAATTTGGATACAAAGATAGCGCAGATGTTCCAGTAGGTCTGCTAATTCTCTTGTCAGACGTTCGAGAGGTCTGTTAATTCTCCCTACTATTTTCTCAAAAGATACACTTATGTCACACTCTTCTTCTCTTTAAATAAACATAACTTAGAGAATACTAAAAGAAGTAATTAAAAATATATCTAGTAATACTAAAAGACATGTTTAAATAAACATCTAGAAATCATAAGAGACAATTATAGTAAGTACGTTATAATTGCCCTTAATTGGAACTCTATCAATTTGGTGTTGAAATTTAGAGTTTTACTTTTTTTAGTCAAGAATCTCAAATATATATGCACCTAAAGAGATGGTATGGACTGAAATTTAATCTCTTTCTAAGTATATATTTTTCTCTTTCTCCTCTTCTTTGTTGCAAAAGAATAAAGGATTTAGCTCAATTGTTGTTTCTACTTGGATTACTTTCTACAAGAATCATTAACTTCGATTTCAACTAATTTCGAACCTTCTCTCAGTGGGTTGTTCTAATAGAACTCTTTTGTCTATAATGCTTTATGTCAGCTTAGAAAAAGAGCCGAAAGACAGACTCTCGGCTCGTGAGCTTATGGTATGAAACCACATCACATCTGCTATCTTTTTCCATACATCTAAATACGATCAAACAGGGAGGATTTTTATGAAACTCGCTCCATGAAATTCTATAGGTGCATCCTTTTCTGAATGCATATGAAGACTTGGATGTGGATCTATCATCGTACTTCGCAGACGCCGGATCTCCATTTCCACCCTCTTAGTTCTTATTGGTATCTTGAAATACGTGGTCTGAATTTTTCTGGGGCTTGTTCCAAAATTTTGATTTAGTTGCTTGATTATGTTACAGGATTTGTGTCTGTAACATGCTGACAAGATTCGAGCAGGATCCGAGATAGAGAACGTTGGGAAGATTTAAGTTTTTAATGCGTCGAGTTTGATGGATACTGTATTTCCTTCCCCCTTTGATTGATAACAACTGAAGAGATAGTCCTCGATGGATTGGAATGAGAATTAAAATAAATAATAATATATGGTTGAGTAGTGATTTGAATGTGATGACATTTAGAACTACTAAGATCTTAGTTCATGATTGAAAATAATCAAGCAGTTCATGTCCCTAGAATGCAACACGAACTAAACATGTTTTATATTCAAGATTAAAGTATTTAAATCAAGATAAGTCCTCTTCACGATGTGACAATGGCATATTACATAATTTTTGGACATATATTAAAAGAGGTAGTATTGAATTATGTTACATCAACAGAACCGACCACACTTGGGATGTATACTTTTTTCAGTTTTACAAAATTTGTCTTGTTCTAAAAATGGCAGGCTATGAAGAAAGGTGTATATGGCCAAAAAGAATGTCAAAAAACTATGGTCTGCTCTATAAGAAACTGGTTCCTGCAAGGCCATGGTGCAGCAAATTGTGGGCAATTTGATCCCTAGCTTTGATTGCAGACCCAGATCTCAGATTGTTTTCAGCCAACATTTCATCGTCAAATATCTGAAATCTCAAATCAGAATCCATTTCTTCGTTGTTCATCTCGCAAATGTTATGCAAAACACAGCAGGCTCCAAGAACAATAGGAAGCTCCTGTAGTTTCACCTCTGTTCTCTTCTGCAGACAAGACCATCTCCCTTTCAGCTTAGAAAATGCTTCAATGGAGGTTTTCTGAATCTCTCCGAGCTTCTCGTTAAAAGCATGCTGAGACCAGGTCAGATTTTGATGAGTATAAGGAACTAACAGCCAATCCATTAATGGGTACCCTGAATTTCCGACAATCCAAATGTCCTTGAGCAGCTCTCTGTTTGATCTTTCGTACAAAGCAGACTTCTCTAAGATTTGGTCGTCGGACATGGATCCCGGCCAGCCGATGCAAATGTCGGTGAAAATGCCGTGAGAATCAACAACTCCTTGAAGTGTGATTGAGTATGAACTTTTCTGGTTTCTCTCTGTGTGTTTCTTGTTGTAATAAGCTCCGACATTCACTTTAGGAGCTATAATGGGGATATGAGTAGTGTAAATCGACCCAGCTATGTCGGAAATGGCGGAAATAGATTCGAAGTCCGCCTTTGTCTTCTTCATTATTCTCTCTTCCGGCCATTGGAGAAATTTCGGCATCAGAACAGTTTTAATGGCGGCACAAACTTCGAGAACAAGCTTGTGACAAGTGGAAATGCCTAAACCGAATCGCTTAGAAACGAGCCGGAGAGGCTCTCCGGTGGCTAATCTCCATATACAGACTGCAACTCGTTGCCGAACTGGAATTGCATCGCGAAGCATAGTGTTCTTCTTCACCACTGCCGAATCGAGCTCTCTGCAAATCAAATCGAAGGTCGATTTACTCATCCTGAAAGCTCGACGAAATTCCTCTTCTGGAAAATCTGGATGATTGCATCGCTCCCACCAATCTTTCGACCTGTCCTTCACCCATAGCCGCCGGTGCGGGCCAGAAATTTCAGTTGTCGGCGCGGTTTCCGAACTCGCATTGCCCGAACCAGCAGCAGCTGCCAGAACGGGTGAGGCAGTCCGGCGAGCTCGCTTGGCCTTCGGCTGGTCCGTTTGCCCTAATTCGGAAACATGATCACCCATATGTCGAGTTTTTTGCTGTTGATCGCCATGAAAGAGGGAATTCTCTTGCTGATAATCAACAAACCATTGGTTTTTCCCTTTCTTCTCTTCCTCATGCTCCATGATCAACGAGCTTAACACATCCCTCAATACGCTTCTATCCAAACCATCGTCCCCTCCCCCATCTCCCATTTCACCATTCTTCCCACCCCTTTTCCTCGAATCATCAAACACATCAAAATCCTCCATTTCCGCAGGCAAACCGTAGAAGAAGCTCTCGTCGTCAAAACCCAGAAAGGGGACAGAACTAATCTCCATGAAATCAAAATTAAGTTTTCCGAAAGCGAGCAATCCTCAAACAGAGCACGAATCGAAGGTGTGAACACAGAGAATTTGAAATTGAGGAAGAGATGGGGGGAAGAGGCCATATTTGTAGGGGTGGAAGCGTGTGAGGAGGTGTGAACGCGCAGAGGATTCTGTATAGAAGATAAATTGACCTTTTGGATAAAGAAAACGAGAAGCTAACGCGGTGGGTAGATGAGATAAGAGCGATGGTCTGAGTTAGGAACACGTTCGGGAAAAGGACGAAGGTCTGTAGGAAGCACGCTCAGAATCTTTTACCCTTAGTTAACTCCAAGGTTGTACTTTTAGATTATTTTAAGATTAATTATTATTTTTATTTTGATTTTTTTGTTCTCAACTAAAATTATCATCCTTTCACTTAAACCGATCCAGAACCAACAAATTGAATTGAACCGCTCTGTTCGGTTGGCTTTTGGTCGTTTTCAAAGCCACCCAACTGCTTTAAAAAATAATCAATTTTATTGTGAATAAATTTAAAATTTTCATTTAAGTTTTTAGATTCTATTTTGGTCTCATTCAATATAATTAATCATAGGTTTGAAAATCTCATTAATTGAGTTTTTCATAATTTAAAAAATATTAAATTTATTTCTATAATTTTTATGCAAGTGTTTTTTAATCGTATTATTTTGGTTGTATTTACAATGGACCAAAACCAAATTGGAACCGAACCAGGACTTAAGGTTCGGTTTTGATTTGGTTCTTGCATAAAAAAAATCCGGTTTCAATTCCAAAATTACCAGAATCGATCTCTACCACTTCATTTGGTTCTATCACAACACCGAACCAAAATGGACCACATTTTACTCTAAAGGGTACTTTGAGTCGTAAGCAAAACTGTCAATCTTATAAAAAAATTCGACGACTGTCTCGTGTTTTTAGATGTCATTTTAACGTTGATTTGATTATTTGTATTGAGTGACCTCGATGCATCCCAGTGCAAGTATAATTTTTTAATGAATGAAATCAGAATATTAATTGGTTAGGCCCGAGGGAGTTATAGGGGCCCATTTGAAGCTAGTAAATTATACTTTATGCTAATTTTTATTATATTTTAAAGTTATTCTTAAAATCATTCTACTCTTAAAAGGGAGAAACGTAAATTCTTATCTATCTTTGCATGGGGAAGAAGAATTTGATAAATGTCTTTTTCTTTTCTTCTTTTTCTCTCTCGGGTTTGTCTCTGGGTCTTTCTATCCTCTTCTTTCCGTCTTCCTTCTTCGGGGTTAGTCATTGCTGCCTTTCTCTCTGTTTTCTCTGCGTTTTCTTCGCTGCCTCAATTTTCTTCTTCTTTTTCAGGGAATTGGTCTGCGTTGTTGTTCGTTGTGCTGGTCAGACACCTTGGGCGTCGTTTTGTTTCCTATTGCGAGAGGTCTGCCCTGTGTTTTTCTTTTTCTCTTCTTGTTCATTTTTTTATTTTGTACTTTATGCGGTTAAGCTCTTTTATGGATTTTCTCCTACCTATAATACAAAAGCTAAATTAAATAAACATATTCCGGAAAAATATTTCTCAAAAGATATGCACAATAACCTCTTATTTTAGACATAATAATATCTTAATACCCCCCTCAAGTTGGAGCGTGAAGATCTCAAACGCCCAACTTGCAGAGAAGAAACTCAAATTTCACTTTCTCCAATGCTTTTGTATAGATGTCTGCCAATTGAACATTGGTGGAAACATATGATGGACAAATCATCCCTTCAGTCACCTCATCTTGAACAAAATGGCAGTTAGCCTCTATATGTTTTGTTCTTTCGTGAAAAACTAGATTTTGAGTAATGTACAATGCCGACTGACTATCACAATACAACTTCATACCTTTCGGATGTCGCACACCCAAGTCACCTAAAAGTTGTTTAAGCCACTTTAATTCACACACTGTTGCTGCCATTGATCTATACTCAGCTTCCACAGACGACCTAGACACTGTTTGTTGCTTCTTGGTCTTCCACGACACAGGAGAACAACCAAGTAACACGAATCATCCTGTCAAGGAACGCCGCGTAAGTGGACAACTAGCCCAATCTGAATCACACCACCCTTCTAGACTTAGGTCATGATCAGTACAAAGCAAAATCGCTTGCCCCGGATTCTTCTTCAAATATCTCACGATCCTGAGAGCTGCCTCCCAATGATCATCATGCGGTTGTTGCATAAATTGGGACAAAATATGAACCGAATATGCAAGGTCAGGTCTCGTCATAGACAGGTAAATCAATCTCCCTACAAGTCGCCTATACGGCGCTGGATCCGCAAGGAATGTACCCTTAGCAAGAGCCAAATTGTGATTTTGTTCCATAGGAAATGCCGCAGGCTTTGCACCCAATAAACCTGTTTCAGAAATTATATCAAGTGTGTATTTCCTTTGGCAAAAAAAAAAAAAATTCCTTCTAGATTACGGGCTACCTCTATTGTAATACCCAGCTTGTACGGATTTCAGATATAATATATTATATTCATATTTTATTATATAATGGTATTTTTGGTAAATATGTCAAATCAGGTCCGTTTCCCGAAAAGAAAGCGTCATTACAATCCTAGCGAATAATAAGAATTTTAAGAAATTTACGGGAATTTTCGGAGATCAAACACTATATTCCGAGCAATTAAGCTTTTCATAATATGAATGACGTTTTAGTAAAAATAGTAAACGAAGTCCAAATTGCGAATGGACAGTTTTATTAGGACCCAAATAATAAATTGGACTTGTTGGTGAAATAAGGAGATTTGGTGAACCCGAATTGATGGACGATTAACGAAACGAAGGACGAAACGAATATAAAGTATGTAATAGGGGCAAAATAGTAATTTTGCCAACCAAATTTTAATTAAAACCTAATCCTCTCTTCTCCCTTCGCCACTTCACGCCAGAGAACCATTTTCTCCTTCTTTCCTTCGCGATTTCTCCCTCTGCCCGCGCGACGATTCGACGCCGACCTCCGATCTTTGTCCCGATCGTTCCGTTTCCTTCACAGTTTCTCCTCCTCTCGCTATCCTAGGTATGAGTCTACGTTCTTAGAGCGTTTATTTTGAGTTTTACGAAGTATAAACAATTAGGGTTTCGTTTAGGTTTCGATTTAAAAATGAGATTTAGGGTTCGTAATTAATAGGATAGCCGTGATTAAGTATATATTGCACGTATTCGACGTTATTGGACGAAGTTAGATCAATTCGTGAAAATGTTAAAATTAGGGATTTTCGAGATTTTAGGAATAACTCGTAAATTGGAATTCGAGGTGCCGAACGTGAGTTGCTCGAATAAATAGCCCAGTGAATGGGAGTAGAACTTTAGAAAGTCTCCTTAGTTAAGATTTTGTAAATTTGGACGATCATTAGCTTAAATTAGTTTTAACGTCGATATTGTGTTTTTGCTTCAGACAAACAACGCTCGTGGACGGAGCTTGAGCTGCTTTGGATACGAGGTAAGTTCTCGTGATCTTCCTTGGCCGATTGGCCTACACCGTACGTCGTGTCGTCTCGAGGAGTTTTGGAGATGCGTTTGTTTAATTGTATTTGGTTTGGGTAGCTAGGTTTTAGGAGTTTATAGTTTACGCTTTATAGTCTTGATGGTACATATTATTGCTTGCTTACTGTATGATATTGAACTGTCCACGCATCACTTGTTTTAAAGAAAAGCATGAAAATGAACTTCCGCACAGAGTTTTAAAGATAACGTAAAGCATAGCACTGGCCGAAAGGCGTATTGAGCATAGTATTGGCCGAAAGGCGTATTGGCCGAAAGGATTGGCCGAAAGGCGTATTGGTCACGCGAGGTGGGGCTCAGGCACGGCTGTACGTGTTGTAAGCGTGCACCCCCCGCCTCTAGCTGGAAAGAGTAGTCCGCCCGCTGGATGAGCTCTCTCTGGTTAGAGGGATAGGATCTCGGTGACACCTATTGAGCATTGTATAGTAAGATAAAATAAAGCATGGTTTATCGAACTCATACGCACAGCATGCATCGCATTTACGTAGAGCTTACTGAGATTTCATCTCATAGTGTATTGTATGGTGTAAGTGATCTAGATATCGAGGAACCAGGTGAGGATGTGATTCCTCCTCCTGAGGCTTGAGTCCAGTTGACGGAGGATGGTTGCGGTGGTGTGTTGGCGCAGTCGAGGCTCATCTGACCCGTGGGGATAGTACGTATAGTTTTGAGGGTTTTGGGATGATTTTGATTAATGACTGTATAGATATTTTAGGGTGTTTGGATCTGATAGTGGATAGGTGATAGGTTTTATGTTTAATGTTTCAAATGTTTTTGGTAAACTGTGTATAGAAATGTTTTGATTGTTTTTGGGATTGTTAAGGATATGCTCGGTTTTTAGAGCTATCCATGCAGTTGGATTTCGTAAAGTCCGCTGCAAGTCGGTTGAATTTAAGTACATTTTGGATTGAGTGGAAGTGGTAAGTTATTGTGTTTATTGATGTGGGGGGGGGGGGGGGGGGGGGGGGGGGTGTTAAATGGGTGAAGTATTGCTCTCTGGAATCGGATTCAGAGAGCATGGATTAAGTGATTAGGTGTAAATACAGAGAGCATTTTATGCAGAGAGCAAAGGCAACAGGAGGGCGTGAGGCGTACAGCGATCGAGCGCTGCCAAGGGCAGCGATCGGGCGCTGCGATCGCTGCAGCACGCAGCGACTGATCGCTGCATATTGCAGCGATCAGGCGCTGCTGTCGTTGCAGTGCGCAGCGGCTGATCGCTGCGATCGCTGCAGCGCGCAGCGATCGAGCGCTGCGATCACTGCATATCGCAGCGATCGGGCGCTACCCTCCTTCCATCGACAGAATGACAGAACTGCCCTCCTATTTGTTTTAAATCGAAAATTGATTTTAATTTAAATAGTTTTAATATTTGTTTTAAATGGTTTTAAACTTAGATTTAAATTCCGATTTCGATTCTGGTTTCGATTTCGGTTTAGGTTCCGCCTAGGGTTTAATTAAAGATATTAGGTTAAAAAAAAAATATATGGTACGGATATTGGGTACAGTTTTAGGGTCGTGACAGTTCTGTAGACTGCTCGACTGCACAGCCACTACGCGGACATTCTTCATCAACTGTAAGTATGTTTATAGCTTTATTTGATTTCTAGTTTCTTAGAATATTTGTTTTAACTTTTATATAGGAGTTTTATAATTATGGTGCGTCCACGAAACGACCGAGATGACCGCGATGATACGATTGATACTCTTAAAGACTTTATTGCCCAGCAGTCTCAGCATATGGAGAGACAGGCTCAGCAGATGGAGAGGCAGTCTCAGCAGTTGGGTACCCTGATAGATCGCGAGGGCGTTAGAGCCCGAGAGACAGCCGTCTCGCTTAACCGTGGGATGGAGAGATTTCAGAAGCTCCAGCCCCCAGTATTCAGCGGACAGTCCACAGATCCCTCTTCAGCTGAGGAGTGGATTCGCACGATGGAGGACATGCTGGCGTATGCTAGCATTGAGGACGGGGAGAGGGTGGCGTTGGTGACTTACCACCTAGCTTTGGATGCCCGATTCTGGTGGGACACTGTGAAGACGACCACCGATGTGACTGTTATGGGCTGGGAGAGATTCAGAGAGTTGTTCTACGATAAATATTTCAGCCATACCGTTCGCGAGGCAAAGATGGTCGAGTTTATGCAGTTGCGGCAGACTGCTTCTATTGCCGAGTATGTGAGGAGGTTCGAGGCTCTTTCTCGATTTGCACCACGCCAGGTCAGCGTTAACGAGGATAAGGTACGCCGATTCTTACAGGGACTTAGCCAGGAGTTCCGGATGCGCCTTACGATATCTGGGGTACGACATGTATCCTATGACGAGATTGTGGCCAGGGCACTTGATATTGAGGCCGTTGAGCAGAGTTCTACCAGACCGAGGGAGCCATCTAAGGGCTTCTTCTGTGAGATTCGACCTCAGTCTCTGAACCGAGGTTGGCAGCCGAGAGCACAGCCCCAGCAACAGCAGAGGGGTGTGAAGAGACCTCTTGAGGGAGGTAATGACCGGGGTAAGGGTAAGCAAGTACAGGTTGCTTCTCAGGTACCTGTTTGTCCTAAATGTCAGAAGGAACACTCTGGCCAGTGCAGGATGGGCACGAATGTATGTTATTGGTGCGGTGAGCCAAGCCATTTTGCTAAAGACTGTCCGAAGAGGGGGGGAGATCAGTCAGGCAGTGATCAGAGGAAAGTTATGCCCAGGATTTTCGCTTTTATTGAGCCTGACGATGTTGATGACGAGGCTCAGCCTGCCGTGATAGCAGGTACTATATTGCTTACTGGCGTTCCTGTATTTTCTTTGTTAGACACGGGGGCTACACATTCTTTTGTTTCCACCGCTTGTGTCTCGAGATTGGAGCTTGCGCCTGAGTTAGCAGAATGCGAGTATAGCGTGATGCTACCTTCAGGAGAGCGTATGCAGTCAGGTCGTGTAGTCCAGGGTAGTATTATCTCGATTGGGGACCGTACTCTCTATGCTCGCCTCATTGTTATGGGCATAGAGCATTATGACCTTATTTTGGGGATGGACTGGCTGTCACAGCATTTCGCCACCATCGACTGTCGATCCGGGATTGTCACCTTTCGACCTCCGGGTAAAGCTGAGTTTTCTTATCAGGCGATGAGCAGATTGAGTAGCTCGCCTATCTCTTATTCCATGATGGTCAACGAGCAGTTTAAAGGTGCGTGCTCTATTTATTTGGCCTCTGTCTTTGATTGTCAGTTGCTCAGCGGATTGATGCCGAGCGACATTCCTATTGTCAGAGAGTTCTCTGATATTTTCCTTGATGATCTTCCCGGATTACCGCCGGATCGGGAGATTGAGTTCACTATTGATGTGTATCCTAACTCCGCACCGAGGTTTAAGAACCCATATCGATTGGCACCAGCCGAGTTGAGAGAGTTGAGGACTCAGCTGGATGAGCTGTTAGAGAAGGGGTTTATTCGACCCAGTGTTTCACCTTGGGGTGCGCCCGTTCTGTTTGTCAAGAAGAAAGACGGGACCCTCAGGATGTGTATTGATTACAGGGAGCTGAATAAGCTCACAGTGAAGAATAAGTATCCACTGCCTCGTATCGATGATTTGTTTGACCAGCTACAGGGTGCCCGAGTATTTTCCAGGATTGATCTACGCTCGGGTTACAATCAGCTGAAGGTCCGGATGGATGATATACCGAAGACGGCATTCCGAACGAGGTATGGGCATTATGAGTTCATTGTCATGTCTTTTGGACTTACTAATGCCCCTGTAGCGTTTATGGACTTGATGAACCGTGTCTTCAAGGAGTATCTGGACAAGTTCGTGGTGGTTTTCATCGACGACATATTGATCTACTCTAAGATGAAGAAAGAACACGAGGAGCATCTGAGGATTGTTCTGAGGACCCTATGTCAGCATCAGCTGTACCCAAAGTTTTCGAAGTGCGAGTTCTGGCTTGACAGAGTGAGCTTCCTTGGCCATATTATATCACAGGACGGAGTTTCTGTGGATCCGAGCAAGATTCAGGTGGTCAGAGATTGGCCACAGCCGAAGAACGTACGTGAGGTGCGTGGATTTCTCCGGTTGGCCGGTTATTACCGGAAGTTTATAGAGGGATTCTCAAAGATCGCACTTCCTCTCTCTCGATTGACTCGGAAGAACAAGAGATTTATTTGGTCGTCTGCTTGTGATGATAGTTTTATGGAGTTAAAGCAGAGATTGACCACCGCTCCAGTACTGGCGCTACCTGTTGAAGATGTCAGATTCAGTATTTATTGCGATGCATCGGGAGTGGGACTCGGTTGTGTATTGATGCAGGAGGGGAGAGTTATTTCTTATGCTTCTCGGCAGTTGAAGCCGTATGAGCAGAATTACCCTACGCACGACCTTGAGTTAGCAGCTGTGGTCTTCGCACTGAAGATATGGAGGCATTATTTATATGGGCAGCAGTGCGAGGTATTTTCTGACCACAAGAGCCTGAAGTATTTATTTACGCAGAAGGAGCTGAACATGCGACAGAGACGATGGCTTGAGTTCGTCAAAGATTACGATTTTGATATCAAGTACCATCCAGGAAAGGCGAACAAGGTTGCTGATGCCTTGAGTAGAGTGCCTTCTGCGAGACAGCCTTCACTTGCAGCGATGTCGGTTACGCTGCGGTCCGAGATTGAGAGGTTTGACGTGGAGGTAGTGGCAGAGTTGTCCAGTATGCTCGCCAACATTTCTCTCAGGCCGACTATTCTAGATCGTATATGCGAGGCTCAACAGAGTGATACGGAGTGTATGGAGCTTCGATCGAGCATGACATTGGAAGACTCGTCGGATTTCCATTTATCGGATGATGGTATTCTGAAGTTCAGGCATAGGTGGTACGTGCCTAGCGACGAGGACCTGAAGAAGGAGATATTGGCCGAGGCACATTCTTCGGCATATTCTGTGCACCCGGGAAGTACCAAGATGTACCGGTATTTGAAACAACACTTCTGGTGGCCGAACATGAAGAGGGAGGTTGCCAAGTATGTTGAGACCTGCCTAGTATGTCAGCGGGTAAAGGCAGAGCACCAGAGACCGGCCGGAATGTTATTGCCACTGCCGATTCCGGAGTGGAAGTGGGAGCAGATCTCCATGGATTTCATTGTGGGGCTCCCGAGGACTACGAGAGGCCATGATGGCATTTGGGTTATTGTGGACCGATTGACAAAGTCGGCCCACTTCTTATCTGTGAGGATGACATCGTCTATGGATCAGCTCGCCGAGCTTTATGTGCAGGAGATTGTCAGACTGCATGGCGTGCCAGTCTCTATTGTCTCAGATCGAGATCCGAGATTTACCTCGAAGTTCTGGAAGAGTCTGCACAAAGCTATGGGGACTCAACTTAATTTCAACACCGCATTTCATCCTCAGACTGATGGACAGACAGAAAGGACGAATCAGGTTCTGGAGGACATGCTCAGAGCATGTGTGCTGGAGTTTCAGGGATCGTGGAGCAGGTATTTGCCACTGATCGAGTTCTCATATAATAACAGCTTCCAGGCTACTATCGGCATGGCACCGTACGAGGCTTTATATGGTCGGAAATGTAGGTCTCCGTTATATTGGGACGAGGTTGGCGAGGCCAGCATCGTTGGTCCTGAGATTCTACAGCAGACAGCAGAGAAGATTGCCATTATCCGACAGCGCATTGAGGTAGCTCAGAGTAGACAGAAGAGCTATGCCGACACCAGACGGAGAGAGTTAGAGTTCGAGGAAGGCGATGAGGTTTATTTGAAAGTTTCTCCGTTCAAAGGCGTAGCGAGATTTGGAAGGAGGGGTAAGCTAAACCCTCGTTATGTGGGGCCCTTTCCTATTCTGAAGAGGATCGGGAAGTTGGCGTACAGATTGCAGCTTCCGGCTTCTATGGAGGGTATCCACGACGTATTTCATGTCTCTATGCTTCGGAAGTGCTTGCGCAATCCTTCGCATATCGTGGAGGCTACAGAGATCGAGGTACAGCCTACCTTGAGCTATGAGGTGAGGCCGGTACGTATTTTGGAGACTTCCATCAAGATTTTGCGCAACAAAGAAATTCCGCTAGTTAAAGTTCTATGGCGGAATCACGAGGTGGAAGAAGCGACGTGGGAACGACAGCAGGATATGATGACTAGATATCCTGATTTATTTGTATGATTTAATTTTGTGGACAAAATTCTGAATAAGGAGGGTGGAATGTAATACCCAGCTTGTACGGATTTCAGATATAATATATTATATTTATATTTTATTATATAATGGCATTTTTGATAAATATGTCAAATCAGGTCCGTTTCCCAAAAAGAAAGCGTCATTACGATCCTAGCGAATAATAAGAATTTTAAGGAATTTACGGGAATTTTCGGAGATCAAACACTATATTCCGAGCAATTAAGCTTTTCATAATATGAAGGACGTTTTAGTAAAAATAGTAAACGAAGTCCAAATTGCGAACGGACAGTTTTATTAGGACCCAAATAATAAATTGGACTTGTTGGTGAAATAAGGAGATTTGGTGAACCCGAATTGATGGACGATTAACGAAACGAAGGACGAAACGAATATAAAGTATGTAATAGGGGCAAAATAGTAATTTTGCCAACCAAATTTTAATTAAAACCTAATCCTCTCTTCTCCCTTCGCCATTTCAAGCCAGAGAACCATTTTCTCCTTCTTTCCTTCGCGATTTCTCCCTCTGCCCGCGCGACGATTCGACGCCGACCTCCGATCTTTGCCCCGATCGTTCCGTTTCCTTCACAGTTTCTCCTTCTCTCGCTATCCTAGGTATGAGTCTACGTTCTTAGAGCGTTTATTTTGAGTTTTACGAAGTATAAACAATTAGGGTTTCGTTTAGGTTTCGATTTAAAAATGAGATTTAGGGTTCGTAATTAATAGGTTAGCCGTGATTAAGTATATATTGCACGTATTCGACGCTATTGGACGAAGTTAGATCAATTCGTGAAAATGTTAAAATTAGGGATTTTCGAGATTTTAGGAATAACTCGTAAATTGGAATTCGAGGTGCCGAACGTGAGTTGCTCGAATAAATAGCCTAGTGAATGGGAGTAGAACTTTAGAAAGTCTCCTTAGTTAAGATTTTGTAAATTTGGACGATCATTAGCTTAAATTAGTTTTAACGTCGATATTGTGTTTTTGCTTCAGACAAACAACGCTCGTGGACGGAGCTTGAGCTGCTTTGGACACGAGGTAAGTTCTCGTGATCTTCCTTGGCCGATTGGCCTACACCGTACGTCGTGTCGTCTCGAGGAGTTTTGGAGATGCGTTTGTTTAATTGTATTTGGTTTGGGTAGCTAGGTTTTAGGAGTTTATAGTTTACGCTTTACAGTCTTGATGGTACATATTATTGCTTGCTTACTGTATGATATTGAACTGTCCACGCATCACTTGTTTTAAAGAAAAGCATGAAAATGAACTTCCGCACAGAGTTTTAAAGATAACGTAAAGCATAGCACTGGCCGAAAGGCGTATTGAGCATAGTATTGGCCGAAAGGCGTATTGGCCGAAAGGCGTATTGGTCACGCGAGGTGGGGCTCTAGCTGGAAAGAGTACACCCCCCGCCTCTAGCTGGAAAGAGTAGTCCGCCCGCTGGATGAGCTCTCTCTGGTTAGAGGGATAGGATCTCGGTGACACCTATTGAGCATTGCATAGTAAGATAAAATAAAGCATGGTTTATCGAACTCATACGCACAGCATGCATCGCATTTACGTAGAGCTTACTGGGATTTCATCTCATAGTGTATTGTATGGTGTAGGTTATCTAGATATCGAGGAACCAGGTGAGGATGTGATTCCTCCTCCTGAGGCTTGAGTCCAGTTGACGGAGGATGGCTGCGGTGGTGTGTTGGCGCAGTCGAGGCTCATCTGACCCGTGGGGATAGTACGTATAGTTTTGAGGGTTTTGGGATGATTTTGATTAATGACTGTATAGATATTTTAGGGTGTTTGGATCTGATAGTGGATAGGTGATAGGTTTTATGTTTAATGTTTCAAATGTTTTTGGTAAACTGTGTATAGAAATGTTTTGATTGTTTTTGGGATTGTTAAGGATATGCTCGGTTTTTAGAGCTATCCATGCAGTTGGATTTCGTAAAGTCCGCTGCAAGTCGGTTGAGTTTAAGTACATTTTGGATTGAGTAGAAGTGGTAAGTTATTGTGTTTATTGATGTGGGGGGGGGGGGGGGGGGGGGGGGGTGTTAAATGGGTGAAGTATTGCTCTCTGGAATCGGATTCCAGAGAGCATGGATTAAGTGATTAGGTGTAAATACAAAGAGCATTTTATTCAGAGAGCAAAGGCAACAGGAGGGCGTGAGGCGTACAGCGATCGAGCGCTGCCAAGGGCAGCGATCGGGCGCTGCGATCGCTGCTGTCGCTGCAGCGGCTGATCGCTGCACATTGCAGCGATCGAGCGCTGCGATCGCTGCAGCTCGCAGCGATCGAGCGCTGCGATCGCTGCAGCGCGCAGCGATCGAGTGCTGCGATCGCTGCATATCGCAGCGATCGGGCGCTACCCTCCTTCCATCGGCAGAATGACAGAACTGCCCTCCCATTTATTTTAAATTGAAAATTGATTTTAATTTAAATAGTTTTAATATTTGTTTTAAATGGTTTTAAACTTAGATTTAAATTCCGATTTCGATTCTGGTTTCGATTTCTGTTTAGGTTCCGCCTAGGGTTTAATTAAAGATATTAGGTTAAAAAAAAATATATGGTACGGATATTGGGTACAGTTTTAGGGTCGTGACATCTATGCCTAAGAAGTATTTCAAAACTCTTAAATCCTCCATATGAAAGCATCTGCCAAGGTAATCTTTAAAAATTGTAAATGCAATCATATCATTTCCTGCAATAATCAAGTCATCAACATAAACTAACACGTTGATCTGAGTTCTTCTTCTGCACAACCCAAATAGGGAATAATTTGAATAGGATTGATCAATCCATAATCACGCTGTTGACAGTTTGGAAAACCAACATCGGGACCTGCAAACCATGTTAGGGTTTGTATTTTTGAAACTTGGCAGAACCTTCATATAAACCTCCTCACTTAAGTCACCGTGAAGGAAAGCATTATGCACATTCATTTGATGTACCTCCCAATTTTTAACAGCAGCAATTGCAAATGTCTCGTTATAGTCAATTCCTTCCACTTGATGATTGCCAAAGATCACAAGTCTTGCTTTGAGTCGTTCTATGCTACCATTTGACCTATACTTAATTTTATATATCCACTGGCTCCCTAGAGCTTTCTTTCTGGGTGGAAGAGTATCCATTACCCAAGTCTCATTGTCTTCAAGGGCTCGTATCTCCTTATCCATCGCATCTCGCCATCCTGAGTCTTTCATCGCTTCTTTAAAATGATTTGGCTCATGTCCTGTTGTCATGCTGCAAGGAAATTCCTATGTCTCACAGAAAAACGTTCACAATTCACAAAATATGTTATATGATAGAGCGTACCTGAGGAAGATGAAGTAGCTGATGAATTCTCAGATGGACTTATTTTCCGTACAGTATGGGTAACAAAATCACGATACCGTGTTGAAGAAGTTTTGACTCGTTTTCCTCGCCCTAGCTCACCATCAACTTGCACACCTTGCTCTTCCACCGTATTCTCCAGCCCCTCATCACGCCAACATCCTTATGTGCGGGCTGCTGCACGGACTGCACCGCATCACTAGACCCCCCCCCCTCGAGGGTGGATGCTGCCTCCAATTCCCCATCAACACACACAACGCACTCATCGGCACCCTCATCCTCTGTGATGACCTGAATGTGCAAGTATGTGTACGATGGCTGCACGAACCGGAACCCGGATGGCGGTACGTCTGCGCGGGCGAACCGGAAGGTGACAGGTCGTAAAAAGGGGGGTCGTCACAATCCCACATCGCTTGGGGAAGTATGTGGAAATGAAACATATGTAAAGAGACCCTCCCATCATAGCAAGACGCGTTTTGGAGCACAATTGGCAACGGATCCCATAAGAACTCCGAAGTTAAAAGTGCTTCGGCGAGAGCAATTCCAGGTTGGGTGACCTTCTGGGAAGCTCTCGCCAAACAAAGCCGTGAGGGGAGGATATTGTGCTACGGCCCAATCCCCAGAGCGGACAATATCTTGCTGGGATATGGGGTCATTACATCCTCACTCCATGCACCATCCTCATTGTTCGCCAGCATAGGAGTCACCACATTACGTGGTTGATTTATCGCAAAAGGAAATTCTTTCTCAAAGAACTTCACATCCCTCAATACAAAGTACTATTGTTTCTAAATCATACAATTTCCAACCTTTCTTCCTAAAAGGGTAGTCAACAAAGACACACTTACGGCTCCTACTGACAAATTTATCACCTTTGTGTCATTGGTTATGAGCAGAACAAAGGCAACCAAATACACGAACAACATCATATGAAGGTATTTTCTCAAACAACATTTCATATGGCGATTTAGTCTTAAGTACAGTAGAGGGTGTTCTATTAATCAAGTGACATGCTTCCAACACACACTCTCCCCAAAACTTGATTGGTAAGTTCCCTTGAAATCTTAATGCTCTAGCCACTTTTAAAATGTGTTGGTGTTTTCTCTCAACCCTCTCATTTTGTTGTGGAGTCCCAACACAATAAGTCTAAAAAACAATCCCATTAAATTCAGTCTCATTGTCACTTCTCACACGTTTTATCACTTGTTCAAATTGATGTTCAACCATAGCAACAAAATTAAGAAACAGACTCAACTTCCATTTCATTGCATAGTAAATATACCCAAACTCCTCTTGAAAAATCATCTACTATTGTCAAAAAATACGTAGCCCCACACGAAGAACGAGTCTTGTAAGGCCCCCACAAATCCAAATGAACAAGTTCAAAAATTCTACCAGCTTTATTCGTACTAATTTGAAAACTAGATCTAGATTGCTTTGCATGCGGACATACATCACAAGCTTTATTATTGTTCGTACAATAATTACTCACAGTGGGAATCATTTTCAATATTTTCTCCGACGGATGCCTCATTCGTTGATGCCAGAACTCGAATGACGAATCACCATCCACTGTCAAGGCCTTCACCTGAGGAACCCCATGGAAAAAAAAAAAGTTCATCCAATCTTTCACCCGCTCCAATCACCTTCCTCGTCGGTTGGTCCTGTATAACACACACATATTATTATTGAATTGTACAACGCAATTTGATCATCGATTAATTTAGTCACAGAAATTAAATTGCATGTTAATTGTGGGACATAAAGCACATTGTCAAACTTCCATCCTCCTGGCAACACGACACACCCTTCTTGGTTTGCTTATGTCGTGTTTCCATCCGGCAATCCCACCGGGCAGTATTTCACCTTTCTCACATTTCTCAAAATAGATAAGTCGCATGTCACATTGTTCGACGCTCCTGTATCGATAATCCAACTAAAATAACTATTCTTACCATGTAGTCGATCGTTTGTTTTGGCTAGATTAAAAAATTCAAGAAGTTGCTGTAGTTGCGTTGCTGAAAAACCCGCAAGAGCTGCAGCTTCGGTTGCACTCGCCAGCCCCTGCGAGTTCCCTGCCTGCTGCCCAGATGAAGTTCCAGCTCCACCAACTTTATTTGTGCGGACAGGAGGTGTACCATGCCCTCTGCCATGGCCAGAACCTGCACTCCCACCTCCTCTTCCTGTTCGTCCTCCACCACGACCCCGTCCCCTTCCTCCGCGAGGTCGGTCCCCCCACCATTCGGGGAACCCGTGTAGTTGAAAACAAGAGGATTCGTCGTGGTCTTCTCTATGACAATGATTGCAAAACTTGTCAGTATTATCCATAAGACGAGACTTACCACGCGTATCAGGTTGAATTGCGAAGGCCATGATACAATCTCGTGCATTCTTGGATGAAGACACCTCTCCTCCACGCAGACGTTATGCTTGAATCACTTGTTGATATGCTAATTTGTTCGAATTGAAGCATATGCTCCATCGAGGCCGATAAGAAAGTGATGAAGATAGTTATCTTCTCTCAATTTTTCTACTTGCGTGACTATGTTATATGTGCAACTTCCACACTTACAAACCGGCATTGTCACATATGTGATCAATTCATTCCAGATTTTTGACAAACGACCAAAATAAATTGCCACAGTCTCGATTTTTCCTTGTTTGCACTCCCCCAAGGACTTTTTTAATTGGCATATACAAGTGCCGCTCACCACACAAAACCTGTTTTTGAAATTGTTCCACAGGAGTTGTGCATCATCATATTCACTAAGTGTCGACCGAACGGATGACCGGATGACTCAATGGTATTGGTCAGCCACAATACCAACATCGAATATACAGCTTTCCAATCCTCAAGTTTCTCCTCTGTTGTTGGCTTCAGAACCGTCCCTTCCACAAAGCCAAATTTCCTCTTCGCCCTTAACGAGGTTCAAATTACCCTTGCCCATTCATCGTAGTTTTCACCACGTAATTGAATTGGGGTAATGATGTTTCTCGGACCGTCACTCGATCCAAGATGAAACGTCATATCCACCCTTTTGTCACCATCTCCTTTCTTTTCTCCCTCTCCGCTAGCCATGATCTCTCGTGGAGGCTAAAGTCCTGTATAAAAAAAATGTGTGCCCTAGAATCTCCCTACTGCTCTGATACCGTGACAAATTCTCCCCCACCCCTGTAAGCAAATTCTATTCACAATAAATATTACAGAAAGTTGACCAGAATCCTTGTTCTTTAAGGCTCGGTGGATCTCCTAAAAAAAAACCTCTTAATCACAAAGATATATTTATCTAAATACAAGACTAAATTAAGGAAACATATTCCGAAAAAATATTCATCAAAAGATATTCACAATAACTTTCTATTTTAGACACAATAATACTGTAATATGTTTCATTTCCAATTTTCTGTTAGAATCTTTACTTTCCACAGTTTAGTTTGTGAGGCCAATTTTTTGGGTGTCTGAATTTAACCTTTGTTTGGTCTCCTAGACATCTGTTGATTGATTTTCTGCATTAGGAGTTGTATTGTGCACTGTTTATCTTTTATTGCTGAATGAAAGCTGTCCGATCATCGATTAAAGCACTTTGAATGAAATTCATGTCAATGTCTTTTTTCTGTGTCATTTAAATGATTTATTGTGAAATTCCGAGTTATTTCAAGAAAGTTTGTCTCTTCTTTTAAATTTAAATTAGAGTACATCAGCTATTATAAGTTTTATGACATATTTTTAGTTTAACTCTGCTTTTTATTTTTTGTTTAGTTTTGAAATACACTGCTTAGACTGTAAAATGGAATATCTTCATTTTCTAATGATATTTGATAAAATCTCTCTATCCTCCAAATTCTTCCGTTGAATATTGAAATGCCCTTGTCGTAGTATTCTAGATTGAAAAAAAGATAATACTCATCCAATGCTATTACTGCTTGCATGTGTTGTTGTTGTCAGTAGTTATATTTAGAGCATTATAATCTCTCTCTTTTTTATTCACCAAGTATGTTTTGACTGGAAAATGAATTTGTTGCATTTGTCTTTTTATTTTATGTCATTTGGTTCAATATGGCAATCTCATTGTATGTAGTTGTGTGGTGTAGGATTTTTCCCTACTAATGGTCACTGATGTTAATTTATGAAAATAACCTACAAACTTTGATTATCATGCCACCGCTTACGTGAATCGCTTCGTACCAACTACTAGTATAATAAAAATTAGAGTAATTTGTTTTGTGAATAGTGCACCACCATTTAAAATAACCCACTCATCAATAATTGAGTGTCACGACAAAGTACAAAAATATTATACCAATGAGAGATATTGTAGCCTAATTTAAAAGGTACCAAACATAAAACGGTACACCTTTTGACTATTAACAAGATTTGATCAAGTATTCCCGAGTGAGCATAAGCTACGTAGATTATGACTGTTTTTATCCAAACTGAGCGTAGGGAAGTTTCAAAGACGACTTCCATTCTTGTATGGCAGATCTTAAAGTGTGATTTGGTGTTACCATAGAATGCTGAAGTCTAAGCTTTGTCACTGGTGATACTTTATGTCTATCCAGCCACGCCTTTATCGCCTCGTATTCGTAGGTAAACCCGTCGGCAGCAATGTGTGGATCCTCCATTACTTCCTGCAGTAGAAACCCATACATACCGTGTTAAAATCGAACAACAAACTAAAAACGAAAATACGAAATTGAACATGAAAAAATTCTTTTGGAAAAACATATCAGCAGTAAGTTTACGACTCAATTTTACATGAATTTCTAGAGAAAGACAAAACTCTAAAGGAGATCCGAAACGCGGGTTCGTTGGCTAGAACCAAAAAGAAGTCTGGCCACTGAATTCTAACATGTTGAATAGAACAAATGATTAACGCCCTCAAATTGATTAACTTTTTATACAAACCTGAAGGATTGGACAGAGGTAATGGCTTGGGACATATCCAGAGTTGCTGAGAATTTTATGACTAAACTCTGCAACGTTCAAAATTGTATTGAGGATGGGCATAACCTCTGCGTCCAAATCAGGCCGATCCCTGCATCTAAGCTTTGTGCATCCCAAAGCAATTTTGGCCAATTCTTCTGTTTCAGAAAGAGGCCAATCTGAAACTGACTTATCTAAAATATCTGCCAAGGACCCACTTGAAATAGCATTCTCTACCGCTAAAATTAAGCCGTGAGGACGACGGGCTGCCAACATTTGGAGAACTATTACACCAAAAGCATATAAATCAGATTTTGGACGAACCGTGCCAGTTCTCTGATACTCGGGGTCCATGTAGTGAAGTGTACCAAATATAATAGAATTTTTATATTCTGTTATATTATCAGGCACTATCTCTCCAGTGATTTTAGCCAGTCCAACATCTGCAATTTTGACAACATAGTTTCTGTCCAACAAGATATTTCCCGGCTTTAGATCTCGATGTATTATAGGTTCCGGCTTCGAGTTATGTAAGAAAGAAAGTCCACAAGCTACTTGATGAATTATCCTGAGTCTAACAAGCCACGGCAGTGGTGGTTTCCTCCTCTGCTGCAAGATATATTCGTCCAGACTTCCATTTTCCAAGAATTCATAAACCAGACAACCTCTCTCTGGACAAGCTCCGAGGAGTAAAACCAAGTGTGGATGGCGTATTTGGCTTAAAACTTCAACCTGAAGAACATAGAGATAGAAAAATATGTGAAGGGAAAGAGATGTAATAGAAGAAACAAATATCAATCAATCATCAAAGTTTAAATAGTCCAATGTAGAGGCCTATTTATGGAGGCAAATGTCAAGAATTGGGAAACTTATACAAAACATATCCAAATAATAGGAAACTAATAACAAAGACACTGTAAAACATCTATAACAACCAAAAATTATTCTAAACTATTCATTAAAGATTATAAACTTAAAAGATAACACATGTTTATATCATGGGTAGCTAATGTTTTCAATGTTGTCAATGAAGTCGTTAACAGAAATAATCCATTGACAAAGTAATACCTCTTTCAGAAACTCATTTTTCTTGTCAAATTCACCAGGTTGAAGAACCTTAACAGCCACTAGTGTACCGTCAAGATAGCATTTATAAACCTTCCCATATCCTCCCTGACCAATCATATTACTCTCGCTGAAGAAATCCGTTGCAATTTCTATTTCCTCCCCAGTATACCTTCTGTACCTTTTATCAGAAGAGATTAGAGCATCAACAATTCTTTGCTTTTCCAAGGATACTTTTCGGGCATTCTGTTCAGCCAACTGCCTCTCATATGCCTCTTTAGCCAGTAAAACTTTTGCTTCCTCTAGTGCCTCCATGGCTTCTAAATGCTTAGCTTTTTCTTCAGCTGCAATTTTCCTCAAATCTTCTTCTCTTTCCATGGCAGATTTCACTCTTCTTGTTTCTTCATGGCATTCAGAGGAAAGTGAATGCGCCTGCAAAGTGAATAAAATAATACAGAGGATTAATTAGCACCAAATAAGAAGTTTAAATTCTTGGTATTGAAGATATTTCAAATAGTATAAGAATTACAAGTATATATATCTGTCTCATCTCTTTAGCCAATTCAAAATTGAAATATTCATGTGTTAAAAATACTGAAGTTTAGGACTAGACTGCTAGAATATAATATGCATAATTCAGTTAACCCAACTAAATAGTCTATGCATTTTGGAAAAATCGTAATTTAATTAAAAGGACCAAGTATAGAACAACATAACCATGAATTTGATCATAGCACTTCTCAGTGTAATTGTAGAAGTTATTTGTAGTAGCATCTACTTCAAATTCAAGAACAACCAATTTCCCACCTTATTCTGGGTATGGACCAGTTCTTCACAAGCACGTTTATACATGGCAACAGTGTTTTCTAAATCTAGCTGCAGTGACTCAATCTCACGCTGCATATCTACCTGCAATACATGATTTTATCGCAGCACTCATACATGCACCATATCATACTTGAAGATCATAAATACATGAAAAACAATATGTGACCAGTCTTACAAAACAATAACCTGCTCAGTTTCGAAGGCTGCGAAATCTAATTTACTAGAATCAATCTCTCGTTTGTTTTCCAAGTCATCATGAATCCTTTCTGAATATACAGTTCTGTTACTGCCTTCTGATTCCGCAGATGAAGAACAGAACCTATCAGCACCTACTTCGTAGTTACTTTCACTCGGTATGCACTGCTGAGAATCGGTCTCTGCGGGATACAATAAGAAATTGGTTGAAACGCCTATCATCCGATGGCTGGAAAACCAAGAATTTCAACATACCATTGGTTGGCGAGGAACTTGTGGTTCTTTTAATGATTCTACGCTTTGATATAATGAAGATATTACAACTATTTGGAGCATTTCTCAGAACTGTCGTTGGTACTCCAGGTCCTTTAAGCTTCCTGCGAGTAATAATTCATGCACTACAGCTCATGTGTGGCCGAGAATTGTTATATGTTGGTTTACAACACCAGTACTGTACTAAATCACAAACAACTGCCATGTATAATGGGTAGTAAGAGTAAAGGCTTCACCGTGTTCTGATGGAAAACAGAACATAAACATTAATGGTATCCACCTTAAAAACTTCATTTGATTCACTTTGTAAATTATATCTATGCAACCTAACAAACATGGATCAAATATAGAGTAAATTTCAAAAATCCAGTCAGACAGAGTTAATTATACTAGCTTAGAGTAGCACTAAAATAAAGGACTAAACCTTGTCATGAAATTTGAAGAACAAGAACCCAACACCAATGTTTTGATATCAGACGCAGATATATATCTTACAAGCGCTGTAGCTGGGTTGTCATCTTCAAGCACCAGAGTTTCAACCTAGTCAAGAAATTACAGCGAAAACTTATGCTTGAGCTCGAAGTGAATATCGAACAAAACCTCAATTCGAAAGAGAAGAATAAAGCAGCAAATTACTTTGGTTTTCCTGCAAAGCTTCTTAAACGGGACAAAAATTTGATCGAATTTCTCTTTCATGTCGTGCGTATAAAGAGCAACCACGTTCGCATCAAGAGCCGAAACGGGGACTCCATCTCCCACTATAAACAAAGCGAATCTCAACGACAAAAAAATTGCAATACGGATTCTATAAGGCCTAAGCCAATTCATTCGAACAGCGAATCGAAGCAGTCACTCTGTTTAAGCACGAAATAATAACAATGATACTGAAAGGAATTTCTATTTATTTCTCTCCCCTCTTTTCTCAGAAACCAAACATATAAGTTTCACGGACGAACTACATACATGGAGTGGGAATCGAAGTAATTTTGGGCATGACATGAACTAAGAGGAGACGACCAGCACCGGGCAAGAGATTCTCCACGGTCCATTGGACCGCGCGTCGGCTTCCGCCGCCACTGCTTCGGCCGGGAACACCGTTAACTGCCACCATAACTGTCCTAACTGCTGTAGCTGAAAAATCACCGGGGTCGCTCATTTGTCGGCTTTAAGAGACCCTTCCGAATTCCTCCGACGTAAATTTAACAGGAGTCCGAGCCCATGAATTTGAAGACCGAAGAGTTGACAGAGTGTGGTCAACTCTGATCCCATCTTTTTTTAAGTCGAGGTAAGACTAAATTTTTATTGAATTTCTAAAATTCTCTCCCAAATTTAAGCCTTTCCTCAAAATCCCTCATTTTAATTTGTGAATTATGACTCAGTTTTTTGAGTGCTATAGCAAAACTTATACAATGGGAAGTTAAAAAAAATTTATCTTCCTCCTCAAAACATTGGACACAGATTCTAAAGTACCTCTCAGACAGCACGGCTCTGAATCCGACCAGAACAGAAAAAGACGACTCGGAAAAATGCATTTTTCCAGCTTTGCCTCCTTCAAAATTTTTCCATTCTTGAAATCATAATACATCAACGACCAACACTTTCCCACTATTATGATATCTAAACTGTAGAATGCCATGGGAGACAACGTACGATCGTCACTGTCAAGGTCTTTCATGTTTATACCAAATTTCTTCTTCCATACCCGGTTTTTATAATTTTCCATCACCCATGTGTGCATGTAACCTTTGGAATCCAAGCAAATCAGTGCAAGTTTTCCTTCGTATTCGACTAATTTTCTGTACTTGTAATCGACTTCTTTGACTGGTGATCCATGGATTTTCTATTCTTCTTCTTCTACATCGAACGAGAAAACTAAATTAGGGTGCATTAACCAGTGAAAGGCTCCGCAAACTGTTACAGCAGGGTCCCAACCCATGAACATGAAGTGGTTTGGCAGTATGATGTCTTTCAGTCTCTTCTACGTCCAAGTCTCTGAATCGAAAACCTCACAATTTAATGTTCCATGGTTATTCCTTAAGGATGAGATTCTGAGGATCTTGTAACGAAAAGGGTTTGAACGAATAATAGATATGGCCACTCCTGCAGTCCATAATTTCGTTCTCGGATTTGGAATCTGTTGAAATAATTTAATACGAGATTTACAAACGAAGAAACGTGGAACTAAATATTTTCTGGGATTATCTGATTTGCAGAGAATAATTTCATGATTTACAGAAACATCTTCTACACTAATATCAAAGCCTTGTAGGAAATCAAGAGAAATTTCACGAGTTTCATCGGTGATCGAAGCGAAGGAAAAATAATGCTTGTTACCGATGAAACTCGTGAAATTTCTCTTGATTTCCTACCAGGCTTTGATGTTAGTTTAGAAGTTGTTTCTGTAAATCATTAAATTATTCTCTGCAAATCGAATAATCTCAGAAAATATTTGGTTCCTCGTTTCTTCGTGTGTAAATGTGATGACCCGAATCTGTAAGTCCCGAATCTGTACTGGTACGATGGCTGCACGAACCGGAACCCGGATGGCGGTACGTCCGCGCGGGCGAGCCGGAAGGTGACAGGTCGTAAAGAGGGGGTCGTCACAATCCCACAGCGCTTGGGGAAGTATGTGGAAATGAAACATATGTAAGAGATCCCTCCCAAGATAGCAAGACGCGTTTTGGAGCTCAATTGACGACGGATCCCATAAGAACTCCGAAGTTAAGCGTACTCCGGCGAGAGTAATTCCAGGTTGGGTGACCTCCCGGGAAGTGCTCTCGCCAAACAAAGCCGTGAGGGGAGGATATTGGGCTGTGGCCCGATCCCCGGAGCGGACAATATCTTGCTGGGATGAGGGGTCGTTACAAATGGTATCAAAGCCTGTACCCAACCGGAATTGTGGCCAACGAGGACGTTGGGCCCCCAAGGGGGGGTGATTGTGATGACCCGAATCTGTAAGTCCCGAATCTGTACTGGTACGATGGCTGCACGAACCGGAACCCGGATGGCGGTACGTCCGCGCGGGCGAGCCGGAAGGTGACAGGTCGTAAAGAGGGGGTCGTCACAATCCCACAGCGCTTGGGGAAGTATGTGGAAATGAAACATATGTAAGAGATCCCTTCCAAGATAGCAAGACGCGTTTTGGAGCTCAATTGACGACGGATCCCATAAGAACTCCGAAGTTAAGCGTACTCCGGCGAGAGTAATTCCAGGTTGGGTGACCTCCCGGGAAGTGCTCTCGCCAAACAAAGCCGTGAGGGAGGATATTGGGCTGTGGCCCGATCCCCGGACTGCGGACAATATCTTGCTGGTGATGAGGGGTCGTTACCAGTAAACCCTTATTAAATGTATTTTTCACCAGATTCCAATCCGGCGAACGAATTATGGACAGATGATGCATCCCATGGTGGGCATATCTGTTATTCGCTCAATCCTTTCCGTTAACAAGATCCTCTGAATCTCATCATTTAGGAATAAAACCATGGAAATTAATTGTGAGGTTTTTCGATTCCAGAGCACTGGACGTGGAAGAGACTGAAATTATGGACAGAAGGAGTGGGCATATCTGTTATTCGCTCAAACCCTTTCCGTTACAAAATCCTCTGAATCTCATCCTTTAGGAATAACCATGGAACATTAAATTGTGAGGTTTTCGATTCAGAGACCTGGACGTGGAAGAGACTGAAAGACATCATACTGCCAAACTACTTCATGTTCATGGGTTGGGACCCTGCTGTAACAGTTTGCGGAGCCTTTCACTGGTTAATACACCCTAATTTAGTTTTCTCGTTCGATGTAGAAGAAGAAGAATGGAAAATCCATGGATTACCATCAACAATGTTGTTCAATTGAGAATGAAATTATGGACAGAAGGAGTGGGCATATCTGTTATTCGCTCAAACCCTTTCCGTTACAAAATCCTCTGAATCTCATCCTTTAGGAATAACCATGGAACATTAAATTGTGAGGTTTTCGATTCAGAGACCTGGACGTGGAAGAGACTGAAAGACATCATACTGCCAAAATACTTCATGTTCATGGGTTGGGACCCTGCTGTAACAGTTTGCGGAGCCTTTCACTGGTTAATACACCCTAATTTAGTTTTCTCGTTCGATGTAGAAGAAGAAGAATGGAAAATCCATGGATTACCATCAACAATGTTGTTCAATTGAGAATGAAATTATGGACAGAAGGAGTGGGCATATCTGTTATTCGCTCAAACCCTTTCCGTTACAAGATCCTCTGAATCTCATCCTTTAGGAATAACCATGGAACATTAAATTGTGAGGTTTTCGATTCAGAGACCTGGACGTGGAAGAGACTGAAAGACATCATACTGCCAAAATACTTCATGTTCATGGGTTGGGACCCTGCTGTAACAGTTTGCGGAGCCTTTCACTGGTTAATACACCCTAATTTAGTTTTCTCGTTCGATGTAGAAGAAGAAGAATGGAAAATCCATGGATTACCATCAACAATGTTGTTCAATTGAGAATGAAATTATGGACAGAAGGAGTGGGCATATCTGTTATTCGCTCAAACCCTTTCCGTTACAAGATCCTCTGAATCTCATCCTTTAGGAATAACCATGGAACATTAAATTGTGAGGTTTTCGATTCAGAGACCTGGACGTGGAAGAGACTGAAAGACATCATACTGCCAAAATACTTCATGTTCATGGGTTGGGACCCTGCTGTAACAGTTTGCGGAGCCTTTCACTGGTTAATACACCCTAATTTAGTTTTCTCGTTCGATGTAGAAGAAGAAGAATGGAAAATCCATGGATTACCATCAACAATGTTGTTCAATTGAGAATGAAATTATGGACAGAAGGAGTGGGCATATCTGTTATTCGCTCAAACCCTTTCCGTTACAAGATCCTCTGAATCTCATCCTTTAGGAATAACCATGGAACATTAAATTGTGAGGTTTTCGATTCAGAGACCTGGACGTGGAAGAGACTGAAAGACATCATACTGCCAAAATACTTCATGTTCATGGGTTGGGACCCTGCTGTAACAGTTTGCGGAGCCTTTCACTGGTTAATACACCCTAATTTAGTTTTCTCGTTCGATGTAGAAGAAGAAGAATGGAAAATCCATGGATTACCATCAACAATGTTGTTCAATTGAGAATGAAATTATGGACAGAAGGAGTGGGCATATCTGTTATTCGCTCAAACCCTTTCCGTTACAAAATCCTCTGAATCTCATCCTTTAGGAATAACCATGGAACATTAAATTGTGAGGTTTTTGATTCAGAGACCTGGATGTGGAAGAGACTGAAAGACATCATACTGCCAAAATACTTCATGTTCATGGGTTGGGACCCTGCTGTAACAGTTTGCGGAGCCTTTCACTGGTTAATACACCCTAATTTAGTTTTCTCGTTCGATGTAGAAGAAGAAGAATGGAAAATCCATGGATTACCATCAACAATGTTGTTCAATTGAGAATGAAATTATGGACAGAAGGAGTGGGCATATCTGTTATTCGCTCAAACCCTTTCCGTTACAAAATCCTCTGAATCTCATCCTTTAGATCAGAGACCTGGATGTGGAAGAGACTGAAAGACATCATACTGCCAAAATACTTCATGTTCATGGGTTGGGACCCTGCTGTAACAGTTTGCGGAGCCTTTCACTGGTTAATGCACCCTAATTTAGTTTTCTCGTTCGATGTAGAAGAAGAAGAATGGAAAATCCATGGATTACCATCAACAATGTTGTTCAATTGAGAATGAAGTTTGTTAAACTTGGAATCATACGTCATCTGGTTCCACTCTTTGGAAGCCACCCTGCAGCGTCCTACGGTGTCATTTGAAGCCCTTGAGAAAATCTCGTAGATGATATCGGAAGGAAGATAAGAACTCTCCATCGAAGACATCGCAAAAGCTGGACAAAAAGCAGAAACAAGATTTGGGTTTGGAGAGAGAGCAGAATGATGTTGTAGAATAGGACTGTGAAGTTGAAAGAAAGGAGGAGTGATATCGTTTATATAGATTTTACGATTATCCTACGTACAGAGGGATTAGGAAAGCTCTTAATTAAGGGAAAAAAATCAAATTTTCCTAATAAGATGGAACAATAAAGGCAATTTCTCTTCCTCCTTAAAACATTGGAAACAGATTTTGAAGTACCTCTCAGACAACACGGCTCTGAATCCGACCAGAACATAAAAAGACGTCTCGAAAAAATGCCTTTTTCCAGCTTCGCCTCATTCAAAATTTTTCCATTCTTGAAATCATAATACATCAACGACCAACACTTTCCCACTACTATGATATCTGAGCCGTAGAATGCCATGGGAGACATTGTACGATCGTCACTGTTAAGGTCTTTCATGTTTATACTAAATTTCTTCTTCCATATCTGATTTTTATAATTTTCCATCACCCATGTGTGCATGTAACCTTTGGAATCCAAGCAAATCAGTGCTAGTTTTCCTTCGTATTCGACTAATTTTCTGTACTTGTAATCGACTTATTTGACTGGTGATCTATGGATTTTCCATTCTTCTTCTTCTACATCGAACGAGCAAATTCAATTAGGGTGAATTAACCAGTGAAAGGCTCCGCAAACTGTTACAGCAGGGTCCCAACCCATGAACATGAAGTGGTTTGAAAGTATGATGCCTTTCAATCTCTTCCACGTCCAAGTCTCCGAATCAAAAACCTCAAAATTTAATGTTCCATGGTTATTTCTAAAGGATGACATTCTGAGGATCTTGTAACGAAAAACGTTTGAACGAATAACATATATGGCCACTCCTGCAGTCCATAATTTCATTCTCGGATTTGGAATCTGTTGAAATAATTTAATACGAGATTTACAAACGAAGAAACGAGGAACTAAATATTTTCTGGGATTATCCGATTTGCAGAGAATAATTCCATGATTTACAGAAACATCTTCTAAACTAACATCAAAGCCTGGTTGGAAATCAAGAGAAATTTCACGAGTTTCATCGGTGATCGAAGCAAAGGAAAAATAATGCTTGTTACCGATGAAACTCGTGAAATTTCTCTTGATTTCCTACCAGGCTTTGATGTTAGTTTAGAAGATGTTTCTGTAAATCATGGAATTATTCTCTGCAAATCGGATAATCCCAGAAAATATTTAGTTCCTTGTTTCTTCGTTTGTAAACCTCTTATTAAATTATTTCAACAGATTCCAAATCCGAGAACGAATTATGGACAGAAGGAGTGGGCATATCTGTTATTCGCTCAAATCCTTTCCGTTACAAGATCCTCTGAATCTCATCATTTAGGAATAACCATGGAACATTAAATTGTGAGGTTTTCGATTCAGAGACCTGGACGTGGAAGAGACTGAAAGACATCATACTGCCAAACTACTTCATGTTCATGGGTTGGGACCCTGCTGTAACAGTTTGTGGAGCCTTTCACTGGTTAATGCACCCTAATTAAGTTTACTCGTTCGATGTAAAAAAAGAAGAATGGAAAATTCATGGATTACCATCAACAATGTTGTTCAATTGAGAATGAAGTTTGTTAAACTTTGAATCATACGTCATCTAGTTTCACTCTTTAGAAGCCACCCTGCAGCGTCCTAGGGTGTCATTTAAAGCCCTTGAGAAAATCTCGTAGATGATATCGGAAGGAAGATAAGAACTCTCCATCGAAGACATCGCAAAACCTGGACAAAAAGCAGAAGCAAGAACTGGGTTTGGAGAGAGAGCAGAATGATGTTATAGAATGGGAATGTGAAGTTAAAAGAAAGGAGGAGTGATATCGTTTATATAGATTTTACGATTATCCTACGTATAGAGGGATTAGGAAAGCTCTTACTTAAGGGAAAAAAAATCAAATTTTACTAATATGATGAAACAATAAAGGAAATTTCTCTTCCTCCTCAAAACATTGGACACAGATTCTGAAGTACCTCTCAGACAGCCCAGCTCTGAAACCGACTAGAACAGAAAAAGACGACTCAGAAAAATGCATTTTTCCATCTTCGCCTCATTCAAAATTTTTCCATTCTTGAAATCGTAATATATCAACGACCAACACTTTCCCACTACAATGATATCTGAGTCGTAGAATGCCATAGGAAACAACGTACGATCGTCACTATCAAGGTCTTTCATGTTTATACCAAATTTTTTCTTCCATACCTGGTTTTTATAATTTTCCATCACCCATGTGTGCATGTAACCTTTGGAATCCAAGCAAATTAGTGCAAGTTTTCATTCGTATTCGACTAATTTTCTGTACTTGTGATCGACTTCTTTGACTGGTGAGCCATGGATTTTCCATTCTTCTTCTTCTACATCACACGAGAAAACTAAATTACAGTGCATTAACCAGTGAAAGACTCCGCAAACTGTTACAGTAGGGTCCCAACCCATGAACATGAAGTGGTTTGGCAGTATGATGTCTTTCAGTCTCTTCCACGTCCAAGTGTCTGAATCGAAAACCTCTCAATTTAATGTTCCATGGTTATTCCTAAAAGATGAGATTCTGAGGATCTTGTAACGAAAAGGGTTTGAACGAATAACTGCAGTCCATAATTTCGTTCTCGAATTTGGAATATGTTGAAATAATTTAATACGAGGTTTACAAACGAAGAAACGAGGAACTAAATATTTTCTGCGATTATCCGATTTGCAGAGAATAATTCCATGATTTACAGAAACATCTTCTAAACTAACATCAAAGCCTGGTCTGAAATCAAGAGAAATTTCACGAGTTTCATCGGTGATCGAAGCGAAGGAAAAATAATGCTTGTTACCGATGAAACTCGTGAAATTTCTCTTGATTTCCTACTAGGCTTTGATGTTAGTTTAGAAGCTGTTTCTGTAAATCATTGAATTATTCTCTGCAAATCGAATAATCCCAGAAAATATTTCGTTCCTCATTTCTTCATGTGTAAACCTCTTATTAAATTATTTCAACAGATTCCAAATCCGAGAACGAAATTATGGAAAGAAATAGTGGGCATATCTGTTATTCGCTCAAACCCTTTCTGTTACAAGAGTCTCTGAATCTCATCCTTTAGGAATAACCATGGAACATTAAATTGTGAGGTTTTTGATTCAGAGACCTGGACGTGGAAGAGATTGAAAGACATCATACTACCAAACTACTTCATGTTCATGGATTGGGACCCTGCTGTAACAGTTTGCGGAGCCTTTCACTAGTTAATGCACCCTAATTTAGTTTTCTCGTTCGATGTAGAAGAAGAAGAATGGAAAATCCATGGATTACCATCAACAATGTTGTTCAATTGAGAATGAAGTTTGTTAAACTTGGAATCATACGTCATCTGGTTCCACTCTTTGGAAGCCACCTTGCAGCGTCCTAGGGTGTCATTTGAAGCCCTTGAGAAAATCTCGTAGATGATATCGGAAGGAAGATAAGAACTCTCCATCGAAGACATCGCAAAGCTGGACAAAAAGCAGAAGGAAGAACTAGGTTTGGAGAGAGAGCAGAATGATGTTGTAGAATGAGAATGTGAAGTTGAAAGAAAGGAGGAGGGATATCGTTTATATAGATTTTACGATTATCCTACGTACAGAGAGATTTGGAAAGCTCTTACTTAAGAAAAATAAAATAAAATTATCCTAAGACCATCTCCAACCATATGATGCATTTTCTCAAATTTGAGAAAATAGCATAAAATGTCTCCAATGGGATGCCAAAATAAATTCCATAATGCCATTTTGATCAAATGATGAATAGTGATGATGCAAATTTGCATCACCACTATTCATGATGTCATTTCTTTTTTTTTAGTCCTTCTAATTATGTTAAATTGCAAATATATCTTTTTTTTAATTCATGTATTAATTTATTTGAATATGATATTTAATAATTCAAATTTTTCTATTCATGATGTCATTTCTTTTTTTTTAGTCCTTCTAATTATGTTAAATTGCAAATATATCTTTTTTTTAATTCATGTATTAATTTATTTGAATATGATATTTAATAATTCAAATTTTGTAATTAGCAATAGTTAAAATGTTAAAAGATACTAAAAATAAAAAAACCATTAATATTAATTTTAATATGACTAATTTGATGTATTTTTCAAGAAATGTTATTATTGGGGACTCAAAATAGTTAATTATTGATATTAATACAAACAATAATATTAAATCACAACTCAAAATTACATATTCATAAAAAAAAAAAAATTACAACCACATTATACATAACAAACTCATTAAAATTACAAATATTAACTTTAAATGGCAAAAATTGTAACAACTTCATACTACAAAATACATAAATATTACTTTAAATAACAGAAATTACACAAATTTAAATAACTTCTAACTTCAAATTACATAAAATAACTAAAAATTACATAGACACAATACAACTAACATATTAAAAATAGGGTGGTAGATCGGATCCAGGCCCTTCGATGTTATTAAATAAAGATGTAAAATCATTACTTGTTGAAGGCACCTGTTGTTGCTAGTCATAATTTTTTTGTGAAATTCGCGCCTGTTCAGCAACAATATAGGCGTGTCGGCCTGGATCACTAATATTATTAGGATCTAGTAACATAATTTTAAGTTCTCTATTCTTTTCTTTGATTTCTATCATTTGACGTTGCATCTGCATTTGTTCTTTTTGGACCTCTATTTGAGCCGTCTTTTGTTCGTAACTTTTTTCTAATAGTATCTTTAATTCTTCATTTTTGTTGTCCAATATACCAAAGTTAGCAGACATGTCATCCGGTATTTTTCTTTTTAATTTGGCTTTTTTCACCCCAATTGGTCGTTGTGATGACGTACCGCCAGAAGTATTGTCATCTAAATCAATTGAAAATGCAGAAATACCAGGAGATGTTGTATGGAGGGTCTTAGGTGTAGGATTGTCAGATTGTGATGACTCGTCAACAACATTTTGCCGCCTGATTGCATTTCTTGTGATGACTCGTCAACAACATTTTGCCGCCTGATTGCATTCCTGGCAGTTGTTACATGATCTTTCAACGTGGCAAAATCTTTGATCATATCCCAAACATGATCAAATTAAAAACCTTTCTTGTACTTCGGCTCCTCTATGAATAAATGTTTTGCTCGAGTTAACTAAAAATCATAGTGAACATAATGTAAGTGTAATAGAAAAGAAAATAAAATGTTACAAGTAAAAAAAAAAATACAAAACTCACAATATCGGCTTCTGAAGCACCACTTGGATGCGTATTTTCCACTTGTCTCACACAACCTTTTAGTTTCTTCACCGCCGCATTTATAACTTGCATTCGACTTCTGAGAGAATTAGCTTTACGAAGCTCCATATTAAAAGGTCTTTCTTCGTTGTACTTTTCTTCAATCCGAGACCAGAACCGCTCAGCATTCTGGTACCTACCCGTAATAGGGTCTTGGGTAACAGCTAAATACGCTTGACAGAGTACTATATCTTCAATATTAGCATACCCAGAACTTCAAAAAGACATTTTTAGTTTGTGATGAAATGGATGATAAGAACTGGAAAAAGCAAATAACAAAAAAGATGGAATGGTAACTTATGGCAACCTCATATTATCAGTAGAGATAGAGAGAGAGAGATAGATGTTGACGTGTACCTAAATTTTTAAAGCAAATACCTACTCTTTGAAAGTATCCACTTACCATTCATTCCTATAGACTATTAAAAGTATCCACCTACCATTCATTCCTATCATTCATGCCCCAATTTTAAAAGTATCCACCTATCTACTCTTTATAAATATGTTTCCTCATTTCCTTCTTTCTTAAACCATCTTCAGTGCACATAATTTATTCTTCAATCCTTTTTTTTCACCTTCTTTCTCAAACTAAAAATGAATCCTTTTTTAAGCTCAGAATCATCTTCTGATGATGATGATTTCATTATACCAGCTATTAGTATGGAAGAGTTCGATTGTACTGAATAATTGATTGTTAATATGATCAATACGAACAATATGTTCATCGCGCACTACTCCAATCAACAAAACATTGAACACCCTCGTCGTGGGTCAATTCCTGGTCACATAGTCATCAATCGTGATCGTGAAGCTGCAGATCGCAATTTGTTCGCAGATTATTTTGCTGAAAACTCACGATACAACGACGGTATGTTTCGTAGACGATTTCGAATGTCTCGTAATTTATTTCTTCATATTGTTGATGCAGTGAAAGCACACAATAACTACTTCATCCAACAACGTGATGGAATTGGTAGACTTGGACTGTCTACACTTCAAAAAGTTACAGTTGTGTTTCGAATATTGGCATATGGTGTACCGGCTGATGCTACTGATGAATATGTTAAAATAGGCGAATCAACAGCAATTGAATGTATAAAAAAATTTTGTCTTGCTATGGTTGAAATTTTTGCAAACAAATATTTACGGGAGCCTACTTCCGATGACATTGCAAGATTACTCTATATTAGCGAAAAGCGTGGCTTTCCAGGATTGTTGGGTAGTTTAGATTGTATGCATTGGCGTTGGAAAAATTGTCCAACAGCATGGGCTGGTCAGTAATCTGGTCGTAGTGGTGCACCAACTATTATTCTTGAAGCGGTTGCCGACTATGATTTATGGATATGGCATGCATATTTTGGAATGCCATGTAGTAATAATGATATTAATGTGTTAGAGTCATCTCGTCTTTTTTCTAATCTTACTCAAGGTATCGCTCCTCAAGCTAATTATGTTATTCAAGGAATTGAATACAACATAGGTTATTATTTAGCTGATAGCATATATCCAAAATGGTCTATTATTGTGCAAACTATTCAGCAGCCACAAGGTGCAAAGAAAAAACATTTTGCTACGCGACAAGAGGCATGTCGAAAAGATGTTGAACGTGCTTTCGGAGTTCTCCAATCGCGGTTCGCTATCACTGCAGGACCCGTGCGTTTTTGGCACAAAGAAGTATTGCATGACATAATGACAACATGCATTATTATGCATAACATGATAATTGAGGATGAACGTGATCTAAATGCACCGATTGAGCAACTAATAGAAATACCACCTCCTGAAGTTGAAATGTTGGTAGACGAAGATACACGATTTCAACGCTTCATCGGTCGACATAGACAAATCAGAGATAGAGATGCACATTTTGCACTTCGTAATGCACTTGTAAATCATCTGTGGGAGAAATATTCAAACTCAGATGATTGAATATATATAGTTTTTTTTTATGTTTAAGTTGGATTTTTTTTATGCACTTGTAGTTTTTTTTATATTTTAGTTGTATTTTTTTTATGCACTTGTAATTTTCTTTTTCTTTTTCTTTTTTTTTTAATTAAGTTTGAGTTATTTTTATTTTTTTGTTTATTATGAGTGGTAATGCTAATATATATATCTTTGTTGGTTATAAATTTCTGGATGAAATTAACATGTGTTAAAAAGAAATAATTTATATATATATATTAATTTATATATTATCAGTTTATGTGAATAAATGTTAAATTTGAGTATGAGCAATTGGTACAATATTAAAATTATAGGGGTTGATATATAAATTATAATGTGAAAAAATATTCTTTTTGGTATAAAAAATAGAGTTGGGTTGGAGATGAAATTACTGTTTAGTGATGCAAAATGCTATTTTGGTATAAAAAAATAGCATTTTGGCATTTTGGGTTGGAGATGGTCTAATATGATGGAACAATAAAGACAATTTCTCTTCCTCCTCAAAACATTGGACACAGATTCTGAAGTACCTCTCAGACAGCACGGCTCTGAATCCGACAAGAACAGAAAAAGACGACTCGAAAAAATGCATTTTTCAAGCTTCGCCTCCTTCAAAATTTTTCTATTCTTGAAATCGTAATACATCAACGACCAACACTTTTCCACTAAGATTATATTTGAGCCGTAGAATGCCATGGGAGACAACATACGATCGTCACTGTCAAGGTCTTTCATGTTTATACTAAATTTCTTCTTTCATACCTGGTTTTTATAATTTTCCATCACTCATGTGTGCATGTAATCTTTGGAATCCAAGCAAATCATTGCAAGTTTTCCTTCGTATTTGACTAAATTTCTGTACTTGTAATCGACTTCTTTGACTGGTGATCCATAGATTTTCCATTGTTCTTCTTCTACATCGAACGAGAAAACTAAATTAAGGTGCATTAACCAGTGAAAGGCTCTTCAAACTGTTACAGCAGGGTCCCAACCCATGAACATGAAGTGGTTTGGCAGTATGATGTATTTCAGTCTCTTCCACGTCCAAGTCTCTGAATCGAAAACCTCAAAATTTAATGTTCCATGGTTATTACTAAATGATGAGATTCTGAGGATCTTGTAACGAAAAGGGTTTGAACGAATAACAGATATGGCCACTCCTGCAGTCCATAATTTCGTTCTCGGATTTGGAATTTGTTGAAATAATTTAATACGAGGTTTACAAACGAAGAAACGAGGAATTAAATATTTTCTGGGATTATCCGATTTGCAGAGAATAATTCCATGAATTACAGAAACATCTTCTAAACTAACATCAAAGCCTGATAGGAAATCAAGAGAAATTTCACGAGTTCCATCGGTGATCGAAGCGAAGGAAAAATAATGCTTGTTACCAATGAAACTCGTGAAATTTCTCTTGATTTCCTACCAGGCTTTGATGTTAGTTTAGAAGATGTTTCTGTAAATCATGGAATTATTCTCTGCAAATCGGATAATCCCAGAAAATATTTAGTTTCTTGTTTCCTCGTTTGTAAACCTCTTATTAAATTATTTCAACAGATTCCAAATCCGAGAACAAAATTATGGACAGAAGGATTGGGCATATCCGTTATTCGCTCAAACCCTTTCCGTTACAAGATCCTCTGAATCTCATCCTTTACGAATAACCATGGAACATTAAATTGTGAGGTTTTCGATTCAGAGACCTGGACGTGGAAGAGACTGAAAGACATCATACTGCCAAACTACTTCATGTTCATGGGTAGGGACCCTGCTGTAACAGTTTGTGGAGACTTTCACTAGTTACTGCACCCTAATTTAGTTTTCTCGTTCGATGTAGAAGAAGAAGAATGGAAAATCCATACATTACCATCAATAATGTTGTTCAATTGAGAATGAAGTTTGTTAAACTTGGAATCATACGTCATCCGGTTCCACTCTTTGGAAGCCACCCAGCAGCGTCATAGGGTGTCATTTGAAGCCGTTGAGAAAATCTCGTAGATGATATCGAAAGGAAGATAAGAACTCTCCAATCGAAGACATCGCAAAAGCTGGACATAAAGCAGAAGCAAGAACTAGGTTTGGAGAGAGAGCAGAATGATGTTGTAGAATGAGAATGTGAAGTTGAAAGAAAGGAGGAGGGATATCGTTTATATAGATTTTACGATTATCCTACGTACAGAGGGATTAGGAAAACTATTACTTAAGGAAAAATAAAATAAAATTTTCCTAATATGCTGGAACAATAAAGAAAATTTCTCTTCCTCTTCAAAACATTAGACACAGATTCTGAAGTACCTCTCAGACAGCACGGCTCTGAATCCGACTAGAACAGAAAAAGACGAGTCGAAAAAATACTTTTTTTCCAGCTTTGCCTCCTTCAAAATTTTTCCCACTACTATGATATCTGAGCCGTAGAATGCCATGGGAGACACGTACGATCGTCACTGTCAAGGTCTTTCATGTTTATACCAAATTTCTTCTTCCATATCTAGTTTTTATAATTTTCCAACACCGATGTGTGCATGTAACCTTTGTTATCCAAGCAAATCAGTGCAAGTTTTCCTTCGTATTCGACTAATTTTCCGTACTTGTAATCGACTGTTTTGACTTGTAATCCATAGATTTTTCATTTTTCTTTTTCTACATCGAACGAGAAAACTAAATTAGGGTGCATTAACCAGTGAAAGGCTCCGCAAGCTGTTACAGCAAGGTCCCAACCCATGAACATGAAGTGGTTTGACAGTATGATGTCTTTCAGTCTCTTCCACGTCCAAGTTTCTGAATTGAAAACCTCACAATTTAATATTCCATGGTTATTCCTAAAGGATGAGATTTTAAGGATCTTGTAACGAAAAGGGTTTGAACGAATAACAGATATGGCCACTCCTGCAGTCCATAATTTCGTTCTCGAATTTAGAATCTGTTGAAATAATTTAATACGAGATTTACAAACGAAGAAACGAGAAACTAAATATTTTGTAGGATTATCCAATTTGCAGAGAATAATTCCATGATTTACAGAAACATCTTCTAAACTAACATCAAAGCCTGGTAGGAAATCAAGAGAAATTTCACGATTTTCATCGATGATCGAAGCGAAGGAAAAATAATGTTTGTTCCTGATGAAACTGGTGAAATTTCTCTCGATTTCCTACCAGGCTTTGATGTTAGTTTAGAATCTGTTTCTGTAAATCATTGAATTATTCTCTGCAAATTGAATAATCCCAGAAAATATTTGGTTCCTCGTTTCTTCGTGTGTAAACCTCTTATTAAATTATTTCAACAGATTCCAAATTCGAGAACAAAATTATGGACAGAAGAAGTGGGTATATCTGTTATTCGCTCAAACCCTTTCCGTTACAAGATCCTCTGAATCTCATCCTTTGTGAATAACCATGGAACATTAAATTGTGAGGTTTTCGATTCAGAGAGCTGGACGTGGAAGAGACTGAAAGACATCATACTGCCAAACTACTTCATGTTCATGGGTTTGGACCCTGCTGTAACAGTTTGCGGAGCCTTTCACTGGTTAATGCACCCTAATTTAGTTTTCTCGTTCGATGTAGAAGAAGAATAATGGAAAATCCATGGATTACCATTAATAATGTTGTTCAATTGAGAATGAAGTTTGTTAAACTTGGAATCATACGTCATCTGGTTCCACTCTTTGGAAGACACCCTGTAGCGTCATAGGGTGTCATTTGAAGCCCTTGAGAAAATCTCGTAGATGATATCGGAAGGAAGATAAGAACTCTCCATCGAAGACATCACAAAAGCTGGACAAAAAACAGAAGCAAGAACTGGGTTTGGAGAGAGAGCAGAATGATGTTGTAGAATGAGAATGTGAAGTTGAAAGAAAGGAGAAGTGATATCGTTTATTTAGATTTTACGATTATCCTACGTACAGAGGGATTAGGAAAGCTCTTACTTAAGAAAAAAAATCAAATTTTCCTAAAGACAATTTCTCTTCCTCCTCAAAACATTGGACACGGATTCTGAAGTACCTCTCAGACAGCACGACTCTGAATCCGACAAGAACAGAAAAAGACAACTCGGAAAAATGCCTTTTTTTAGCTTGGCCTCCTTCAAAATTTTTCCTTTCTTGAAATTGTAATACATCAACGACCAAAACATTCCCACTACTATGATATCTGAGCTGTAAAATGCCATGGGAGACAACGTACGATCGTCACTGTCAAGGTCTTTCATGTTTATACCAAATTTCTTCTTCTATATCTGGTTTTTATAATTTTCCATCACCCATGTGTGCATGCAAATTTTCCTTCGTATTCGACTAATTTTCCATACTTGTAATCGACTTCTTTGACTAGTGATCCATGGATTTTCCATTCTTCTTCTTCTACATCGAACGAGAAAACTGAATTAGGGTGGATTAACCAAAGAAAGGCTCCGCAAACTGTTACAGCAGGGTCCCAACCCATGAACATGAAGTGGTTTGGCAGTATGATGTCTTTCAGTCTCTTCCATGTCCAGGTCTTTGAATCGAAAACCTCACAATTTAATGTTCCATGGTTATTCCTAAAGGATGAGATTCAGAGGATCTTGTAACGGAAAGGATTTGAGCGAATAACAGATATGCCCACTCCTTCTGTCCATAATTTCATTCTCGGATTTGGAATCTGTTGAAATAATTTAATAAGAGGTTTACACACGAAGAAACGAGGAACAAATATTTTCTGGGATTATTCGATTTGCAGAGAATAATTCAATCATTTACAGAAACAGCTTCTAAACTAACATCAAAGCCTGGTAGAAAATCAAGAAAAATTTCACGAGTTTCATCGGTAACAAGCATTATTTTTCCATCGCTTCGATCACCAATGAAACTCGTGAAATTTCTCTTGATTTTCTACCAGGCTCTGATGTTATTTTAGAAGATGTTTCTGAAAATCATGGAATTAATCTCTGCAAATCGAATAATCCCAGAAAATATTTGGTTGCTCATTTCTTCGTGTGTAAACCTCTTATTAAATTATTTCAACAGATTCCAAATCCCAGAACGAAATTATGGACAGAAGGAGTGGGCATATCTTTTATTCGCTCAAACCCTTTCCGTTACAAGATTCTTTGAATCTCATCCTTTAAGAATAACTATGGAACATTAAATCGTGAGGTTTTCGATTCAGAGACCTGGATGTGGAAGAGACTGAAAGATATCATACTGCCAAACTAATTCATGTTCATGGGTTGGGACCCTGCTGTAACAGTTTGCGAAGCCTTTCACTGGTTAATGCACCCTAATTTAGTTTTCTCGTTCGATGTAGAAGAAGAAGAATGAAAAATCCATGGATTACTATCAACAATGTTGTTCAATTGAAAATGAAGTTTGTTAAACTTGGAATCATACGTCATCTGGTTTCACTCTTTGGAAGCCACCCTACAGCGTCATAGGGTGTCATTTGAAGCCCTTGAGAAAATGTTGTAAATGATATCGGAAGAAAGATAAGAACTCTCCATCAAGACATCGCAAAAGCTATACAAAAAGCAGAAGCAAGAACTGAGTTTGGAGAGAGAGCAGAATGATGTTGTAGAATGAGAATGTGAAGTTGAAAGAAAGGAGGAGTGATATCGTTTATATAGATTTTACGATTATCCTACGTACAAAGGGATTAGGAAAGCTCTTACTTAAGGAAAAAAAAATCAAATTTTCCTAATATGATGGAACAGTAACGATAATTTCTCTTCCTCCTCAAAACATTGGACACAGATTCTGAAGTACCCCTCAGACAGCACGGCTCTGAATCTGACCAAAACAGAAAAAGACGACTCGAAAAAATGACATTTTTCCAGCTTCGCCTCCTTCAAAATTTTTCCATTCTCCAAATCATAATACATTAACGACCAACACTTTCCCACTACTATGATATCTGAGCCGTAGAATGCCATGGGAGACAATGTACGATCGTCACTGTCAAAGTCTTCCATGTTTATACCAAATTTCTTCTTCCATATCTTGTTTTTATAATTTTTCATCACCCATGTGTGCATGTAACCTTTGGAATCCAAGCAAATCAGTGCAAGTTTTCATTCATATTCGACTAATTTTCTGTACTTGTAATCGACTTCTTTGACTGGTGATCCATGGATTTTCCATTCTTCTTCGTCTACATCGAACGGAAAACTAAATTATGGTGCATTAACCAGTAAAAGGCTCCGCAAACTGTTACAGCATGGTCCCATCCCATGAACATGAAGTGGTTTGGTAGTATGATGTCTTTCAGTCTCTTCCACGTCCAAGTCTCTGAATCGAAAACCTCACAATTGAATGTTCCATGGTTATTCCTAAAGGATGAGATTTTGAGGATCTTGTAACGAAAAGGGTTTGAACGAATAACAGATATGGTCACTCCTGTAGTCCATAATTTCGTTCTCAGATTTGGAATCTGTTGAAATAATTTATTACGAGGTTTACAAACGAAGAAACGAGGAACTAAATATTTTCTGGGATTATCTGATTTGCAGAGAATAATTCCATGATTTACAGAAACATCTTCTAAAATAACATCAAAGCCTGGTAGGAAATCAAGAGAAATTTCACGAGTTTCATCGGTGATCGAAGCGAAGGAAAAATAATGCTTGTTACCGATGAAACTCGTGAAATTTCTCTTGATTTCCTACCAGGCTTTGATGTTAATTTAGAAGTTGTTTCTGTAAATCATTGAATTATTCTCTGCAAATCGAATAATCCCAGAAAATATTTGTTTCCTCGTTTCTTCATGTGTAAACCTCTTATTAAATTATTTCAACAGATTCCAAATCCGAGAACAAAATTATGGACAGAAGGAGTGGGAATATATGTTATTCGCTCAAACCCTTTCCGTTACAAGATCCTCTGAATCTCATCCTTTAGGAATAACCATGGAACATTAAATTGTGAGGTTTTCGATTCAGAGACCTGGACGTGGAAGAGACTGAAAGACATCATGCTGCCAAACTACTTCATGTTCATGGGTTGGGACCCTGCTGTAACAGTTTGCGGAGCCTTGCACTAGTTACTGCACCCTAATTTAGTTTTCTCGTTCGATGTAGAAGAAGAAGAATGGAAAATCCATGGATTACCATCAACAATGTTGTTCAATTGAGAATGAAGTTTGTTAAACTTGGAATCATACGTCATCTGGTTCCACTCTTTAGAAGCCACCCTGCAGTGTCCTAGGGTGTCATTTGAAGCCCTTGAGAAATCTCGTAGATGATATCGGAAGGAAGATAAGAACTCTTCATCGAAGACATCGCAAAGCTGGACAAAAGCAGAAGCAACAACTGGGTTTGGAGAGAGAGCAGAATGATGTTGTAGAATGGGAATGTGAAGTTGAAAGAAAGAAGGAGCGATATCGTTATATAGATTTTACGATTATCCTATGTACAGATGGATAGGAAAGCTCTTACTTAAGGAAAAAAATTAAATTTTTCTAATATGATGAACAATACAGATAATTTCTCTTCCTCCTCAAAACATTGGACACAGATTCTGAAGTATCTTCTCAGACAGCACGGCTCTGAATCCGACAAGAACAGAAAAGACGACTCGAAAAATTACCTTTTTCCAGCTTTCGCCTCCTTCAAAATTTTTCTATTCTTGATATCGTAATAACTCACGCCCACCTTTCCACTACTATGATATCTGAGTCGTAAAATGCCATGGGAGACACGTACGAGTCGTCACTGTCAAGGTCTGTCATGGTTTATACAATTTTTTCTTTCTATCTGGTTTTATATAATTTTTCCATACCATG
>CM039507.1:43661384-43686855 GCA_022432975.1 Begonia masoniana
CGCGGATGATTCTGGCAGTTATCCTCAAGGGCTACTCTTTTACCTTAAATCTTCTTCTTATGAGGGTTATTTGCACGCTACGAAGTTGTCTTTTTCCAGAGGAGGCGAACCTGTACAGACGTCTTCCCGTACAAGTATTATCCCCAAACCACTCTACAAAAATGAATAAATTAGAATCAGAAAAGTGGGCCCTTTTGGGCCAAGGCTAAGCAAGGTTTCTAAGGCAGTTCCTTTCAGCGTGGTACAAGAAAACTTATCGCCATCAGAGTCACTGCTGATGAAGGAGAGAAACAGAATCCAGACTATGTTAATCCCTCCCTCTCGGGAATCAAGTTTCGAAAACCTCCTCCGCTAATGCGTAGGCGCAGGCCTTGCGTCCTTCCTTCATAGCACCGTATTCAGGCCATCTCTTCTCCCATCACCTGTGCCTCTTCCTATTCTGAACAATCCTCCTTCACCTCCACCTTCTCTCATATTACCTTCTCAGCCTGTTTTGCCCTCCCTCCTCCGGGATTCGAGCAATTTCATTCGATATTTCCCCATGGCCTCCGAGCGCATCCACATTAACCACCTTTGGCCTTCTCACAGCTCCTCCATCTCCAATCCTGAGCCCATCACTCCACCTCTGTCTCCATTTCCTCACCCCCTCCCACCTACACTTCTTTTACCACCTTTAGCTCCTTCATCCCATCACCACTTACAAGCTTCCTTCTGTAACCGCCCCCACGCATTTCGTTTCGGCCAAGGTGATTTTCTGACCATTCTCATGTTACCCTTTATTTAACCTTATTGGATTAAATTCCATAATATGTTTTGAGGGCAAATTCAATTACACGTTGAGTAAACTATGTTTGAGTGGGCAATTTGTAATCAAGACTGAAGGGATTAGTTAAAAGCAATGAAACCTTAAATCTCCATTTAAACCTCACTGCCAGCCGACATTTCCTCGTCTCTCGGCGCCCCCGTCTTTCTTGCTCTGACCTTTTTTTTTTTTTTTTTTTTTTTATCAAAACATTTCTATACACGTTACCAAACATTTGAAACATTAAACATAAACCTATCACCTATCCACTATCAATCCAAACACCCTAAAATATCATACATCATTAATCAATCCTCAAAACCCTCAAACTATACGTACTATCCCCATGTGTCAGATGAGCCTCGACTGTGCCACACACACCACCGCAGCCATCCTCCGTCACTGGACTCGAAGCCTCAGGAGGAGAATGCTCATCCTCACCTTGTTCCTCGATATATATATCACCTACACACCATCAATACACTATGAGATAATCCGTAATCTCTACGTAAATTCAATGCATTCTGTGCGTATGAGTTCTGATAAACCATGCTTTATTTTATCTTACTATGCAATGCCATAGGTGTCACCCCGAGATCCCTATCCCTCTAACCAGAGAGAGCTCATCCAGCGGGGGACTACTCTTTCCAGCTCAGGCTGTGGTGGGCACGCTACACACGTACGCCGTGCCCTGAGCCCCACCTCGCGTGACCAATACCTTTCGGCCATAACCTTTCGGCCATGCGATGCTCAATACGCCTTTCGCCAGGCTTGCTTTACGTTATCTTTTAAAACTTTGTTGCGAATTCATTTTCGATGCTTTTTCTTTAAACAATGATGCTGAACAGTTCAATATCATCAAGTAAACACAATAATATTATCCATCAAGACGTAAAACCTAATCTATAAAACAAATAACCTAGCTACCCAACCCAAAGCAATATAAACTAGTGCGTCACCAAACCTCGAGACTCCATCGACGTACGGTGTAGGCCCTCGGCCAGAGAAGATCACGAGAATTACCTCGTGTCCAAAGCACTCAAGCCCGTCCCGAGCTTTGTGTGGCTAAGCAAAACACAATTCGACGTTAAAAGCGTTAAGCAACGATCCGTCTAAATTTACAAAACCTTAACTAGGAACTTCTAAAGTTCTAATCCAATCATTGGGCATTATTCGAGCAATTCGCGCTCACACCGTAATTTCAATTTACAGTTATCCTAAATCTCGAAAATTCTAATTTTTAACATTCTCAAATGTGGTTTAACTTCGTCCAATTAACGTCAGATACGTGCAATACATACGTAATCACGGCGAAACCTATTATTACGCACCCTAATTGCGTTTTTAACGAAAGATTCTCGAAACCCTCAATTTCAAAAACGCCGTAAATATCGAAATAGAAGCTCCTAAGATGTATTTCATACCTAAACGTCGATTGGAGGAGGAAGAGTGAAGAAAACGAGACGATCGGGAGAGAAACGGAGGTCGCTCGCAGGTTTGTCGCGGGCATAGAGGAATCGCGAGAAAGAAAAGAAGAAATGTTCTCCGGCTGAAAACTAGAATGAAAAATATTGTTAGAGGTTTTAATAAATTTACTTTACCAATTACCGTTTTGCCCTTAAGCACTTAAGTCTATTTTATTCGTCCTTCGTTTCTTTAATCGTCCACTATTCGTGTTCACCAAACTCCTATTCACCAACAAGTCCAACTTATTTATTTTGGGATTTCTAACTTTCCGGTCGCATTTGTACTTCGTTTACTAGTTTTACTAAAAGGCTCCTTCATATTATGAAAAGCTTAATTCTCTGAATATATTGTTTAATCTCCGAAAATTCCTAATTTTCCTTAAAATTCCCTATTTAATCGTTAGGATCTAGTGCACTTTCTTTTTCGTAAACGGACCTGGATTTGGACATAATATAAAATGTCATCCGATAATATAATAATAATATAATATACAAGTCCTATCACACGGGTATTACATATGTTTTTAAAGTGATAGCAAAAGCCTGAACGACAGTGAGATGGTGAGCTTGATCGTTAAAATTAAAAGTAAAAGAGACGGAGCCTGAACGACAATGAGGTGGCTAAGTCTAAAAGAAGGTTGAATTTTCAACCAGTATGCAACTGTTAACAGGATTCGGTAAAAGTAAAAGTAAAAGTTTTGTAACTTGCACGTATTTCCACTTACTGAGATTTTCTCACAGTTTTGTTTTAAACTTGTGATGCAGGTGAGTTTTTGTCTGAGGAAGAAATTGCTGCAATTGAGAACCCTTCAGTGGCAAGCGAGCATACAGATGAAGAGCATATCGTGGATTTCGAAGAAAATGATTTAAATTAATATGCTTTACTTTTTAAAACGATATTTAATGTTTTATCTTGATTTAAGATTTGAAATTAAATGTTGAACTTATTATTTAAATAAAGTCTTCTAAATTGTTTTAATTATGCATAAGCTTCCGAGATATTTGAGTTTTCAATTAATATGTTTTTAAATTTCGATTTAATGCTCGATTTAAAAATCAATTTGGGAAAAAAATTTTGGATTTTCAAAATTTGGGGATTTTAAATTGGGGCGTTACACTACCATTAATAACGATTGACTTTGCACATCGTATGTTTTTATGATGATAATTTTTTTCTTTGGGAAACTATAAGATGATTTGGATGAAGCTTTACTTAAAAAAACTCTTTAGAAATATATAGAAAGAAAAATCATGGCCGATGAAGACAATCTTCCTTTACATTCTGTAATTCATATGAACAATTACCTTCACATCATATTTCTGCATAAAAAGATGAACCCTAAAAACAGTTGAAATTTGATTTATAATCCCACCTCCATTTTTGCAAAACAGACCTCCACTCTTAAGAAGACTGAAGCAGAAGAAAGGCTATTATCACCAATAGTACAGAAGAAAACGCAAGGGCCTGCAGTTAAACAACATTATCATCGGTTTATATACGAGTCTGTCAAAAGGGTAACTCGGAACATATAAGAATTGGATCGGGAAAATCTTACAGCAATTGCAGAGGCAGCTAGTCCGGCCCGCTCCCTCGGATCCTTTCGATAATAGTTTCCAAAGTAGAGGAAGGTGGCATAATACCACATTAGAGGGAGGACGAAACCTAAAGAAAGCTGAAACGAGGAAAATGAAAATCAAATTAGCAAATTTTGACTATTAAAGGTGAAATATGTTTTCAGTCCCTATAGTTTGAAGCTAGTTTCACTTTAGTATGGTATAAGAGCAGTATAACATGTTTCCAACCAATCAAAGCATAGTCTAAAAGAAAAGAAGAAATTCGAGTTCCTTTAGGGGGGAAAAAAAGAAAAGAAAAAGGAGGAAATTCATATACTCACGAAAACCATCCTACACCACATCCGAAGCACGGGAGCGGTTTGTCGTAAATCCCTTGTTGATAATCCTCTACATCTTTGACTTGCGAATACTTGACCTTTTCCCGGTCTGAAGTATCTTTCGATTGGCCTATAATTTAAATCGACAAGAGTTTTAGCATAAACTACCAAATGAGCGATCTTGTTTGCTCAGTCGGAGCCAGAGATTATAAGAGAAGATCATTTTATTCGAGTCGAAGCAATGAATCACTAAGAAAAAAGGGCATACGAATTACAAAAGAAAAAAAAAAACAAATTGAGTGATCGAACTTCTTGAATAACCAAAAAAGATGGACAATACGTCCAGCAATTAACCGAAACACTACCTTTAAACATTGGACAGCACCTTGCAGATGGCCTCAAAGATCGAGGTGTTTACAAGACACTAATTTCACCAGTTCAAGGCTTTTTCTCAAACTCCCGACCTCCTCAATCTTAGGATCTGCGATTCCGTCAAGTCACAGGTTCATAGTTAGAAGCAAACGATTCCATTCTATTCAGTGAATTCCATAAAATGCGAATGTAGATTATAGGAGAGTACTCTGATCCATATGAAATTATAAATCCAAAGTATCTGCAGAAGGAAAACTTCAACTCTGTACAACCCCCTTCATACGCCTGATAAAAAACGAAAGATCAAAACCGAAGAAACAAGCATTTGATGTTCAAATTAAGATATCATTCAACAAAGACGATACGTCCAATCGTTAGGCAGTCGATTTGTCAGAGTTTCCTTGGGTGGTATACTGCTGTCAGCTTAAATTTTTGGGATTGTATACCATTTCATTATATGAGCTATCGAACGAAGATTTAAGGTCTAAGCCAATGATAGATGCTGCAAAATCAAAGCTTAGGACTGGTTTTTCGGCTAATTTCAAATAACTCTAAAAAGAGTCCGATCTCATCTGCATGAAGAAATGAAGAAATTGCAACTACATCCATCATATCCTGTGATAAACTTTCCCAACCCTAGCTTAGTTTTTCACCATGCTCTTATATGTTCTTAATCCGTAATTTATATTTTAGAAAAAAAAACCCAAGAAGGCCTAATTATGAATTCTGAGTATTAAAAGCAATATACTAGGCGAAGAAAAGAAAATTATGTTTAGAAATCGATACCCATTAATCATTCAACAAGATAGGGCAGAAATTTCAAGGAAATAGAATATTCAGACCTTGATTAAATTCCCAGGTAAGCAGAACAAACAAGAGAGAAAGAACCAAAAGGAAGGGGAAATTGGGTGAAAAGAGAAGAAGCTAAGAAGAAAAACCTCCGATGAATATCCTCGGCATCCGCAGATGGGAGATGAAACGCAAATGGAGAGAGAGAGAGAGAGAGAGAGAGAGGTCTTCGTGTCTTAGAGGGGATAATAGATGTCAAGCATGGCCTCCCCTTCAGCATTAACAGCTGAAAGCGAAGAAAATTGACATCTCTCTCTCTTGAGTGTCTTTACTTGACAAGTAATCCATTATCAACTGGTTGTTCTTCAACAATGTAAAATTCATTCTTAGACTTCCAAAAATAGTTTCAAACGGTAAATTAAGATTTACATCTGTAACATTTGATATTATTTACTTATTAAATTATAAATTAATTTTATGAACCAATCGAATTTTTATTTTTTATTTACCAACAATTTAAACAGAGTTATTAATTTATTTATTATATTAAACAAATATGTACTATATATTTATGTAATCACGTATTACGATTTCTAATTTGATTTTGAACTTTAACTATCACATCTACGGATTTCAAACTATGTTAATTGCATAATAGAATTTGCAATGCAGTTAAAATTGTTAAATGTATTAGAATTTGAATTAAAATATCTAACAAATAAGTAAAAACATGCTGAAATCAGCAGGTAAATTGATCGTAATATGTTTCTAATAGTTGAACAAGGGAAGTTCGATTTATCCACAAAATATATTAAGGTATAAATTGTGGGTTATCCAAGCAAAGACTAAATTTAAGCCGATTTAGATTTGTGTAGACAAGGGGAGGAGAGAAGTTAGGCCTTACCAGCCAGAACAATGAATGAGATAGGAAATGACAGTGAAGCCCTTAGTCTCACTTTAAATTTACGTTGACTCCAGATTCTTCGTTTTTGTTCTTTGCATGTGTCTTAGTTCTTACCGCCATGAACGCCGGCCAGTGGGCACTTAATTAACCTTATTGTTTGTTTTTTTTTTTTAATATTTAATACATCCTAATCATTGACTATGGACATTCTCCAAATTTTTATAACCCTTCTCGAGGAGATCTGGTTACCTAGTCATTTTATAAGCGCTACGTCCACAGATTGAGCATAGTCTTAAGAAAATGTAATCATGTCTTCAAAATTACTAATTACCTTATTTTTTTAATATATATACATATTCTTTTATTTAATTCGTTACCTAAAAATAATATTTGAAAATTAATATTCTTTTAGATATTAGCATTTTTGACATTGTCGTTAATTTTTTCCGTCAAATCTGACAAGTATAAACATGTTTTTCATTAATCACTTGTTTTATCCCGATTTCTAACATTTACAACGATTTGTAATCTAATTCTGAAGTCTCTAGAATTTGAAATTGGATCAGAAACCACTGTAAATGTTAAAAATTAAGTTAATATACATGATTAATGAAAAAACACGATATATATGCCGTTAATGTCACATATATTGTGATGAAAATATCTAAATTGCTAATATCTAATATGTTGAGTTTAATTGTCAAAAAAATAATTTAAGGTCGGATTAGAATGACCCCAGACGTTAAGGTCTAAATTGTAGGCCACAGCACCATTTTTTACTGTATATAAATTTTGGTTTCTTACCTCTTATTAATTTTCAAATATCTATACACACGCACAGAGTTTAATATCAAATAGGCCCTAAACCCATTAAGACATGCTTGGTTTGGAGCTCTTCCATGGAGCAATGGACGTCCAAAAATAATAAACCCAACACTTTAAAGGCCATGATCGTCCTCTTCCCCCCCTCTCTCAACAGCAGACAAGACTCCCCATTTCTGGTAATGCCACGTTGAAGCCTCGTTTCTTTTCTCAAGTTTTTGGACGAGAAAAAATGGGCGACGAAAGAGGTGCGATTGTTGCCGACGATGACGATATTATCCAACAGAGACGAGTTCTGAGCATATATCCTCTGAGCTGCTACTTTTTTGGATCGAAGGAGCCGATTTCCATTAAGGACCAGACCTTGGAAGAACGCATTCAGAGACTGAAAACCAAGTGAAAGAGCTTTTTCTTTCTTCCGATTATTCATTTAGATTTCTATTTTTTGTTTTTTTGAAATTTAATGAATGGTACATCGGTTAATTTAACTCAGTTATGCTGCTTACGGATTGAGGACTTGTGTGGAAGCAGTTATTCTGGTTTGTTCTCTTCTCTATTTCACTATATTCTCGTAGGAAACTCAAATTCTATACGTTTAGTAGCCTGTACAGAAGAGATCATTGACATAGGATTTCATTTTGATGATTCATCAGAGTATTGAATTTTAATTTGTGACATGGACCAGTGTTAAAGAGTAACAGTAAATGTATGTGGTTAATTCAGATACAAGGGGTTAAAAATTTAGTCAAGTGTGCATAATGTTTCATTGTTGATTTTCAATCCAAACATTTACTTTTTTGTTAGTGTTCTTGACTTCTACTTTTATCCCCCATTTGATTCATTCTGAAATAGATAGATCGATTGAACGAAAATTGAGATTCGAGTTATTTCTTCTTCCTCTACAAGTACTGGTTTTCTGCAAGTTATAACAATTTTACTTGCATTCGAAACGATGTTACAGGTGGAGCTGTTCAAACATCCTCATCTATTGTTGCTGCAAGTAAGAAATTCCGTCTTTAAGCTACCGGGCGGTCGCTTAAGACCAAATGAATCTGGTAAATCAACCTGCCTCTTTTGTTTTTATTTTCCTTTTCTTCTGAAAAAATAAAGTAGTGTAAGATCAGATTGAGTAAATTCTTGTGGAATTTCGAGTCATTAGATGTTGAGGGATTGAAACGGAAGTTATCGAGGAAGCTTTCTCCCGATGAAATTGCTGACGGATCCGATTGGGAGGTAGAAAATGCCAGTTTTTTTTGTTTGTTTTTGGCCTCCGACAAGAAGAACTCTTAGTTTGAGAAGTGAAGAATGAAAATAAACCTTGTTTCAAACAGGTGGGGGAATGCATTGGAATTTGGTGGAGATCTGACTTTGAAACATTATCGTATCCATACTTGCCACCTTCATTAAAAGAGCCTAAGGTCTTGCTTCTTCTCCTCTTTCTCTCGTTCTAAGTCTCGACCCCTCGATCGATCTCTCTCTCCTTTTCGCTTCATTTTTTTTATCGACTTTGTTATTCAACTATCGTACCATGTAATGTTTCAATCTTAAAGTTTGGTAGATAATGATGCTGTAGGAATGCACTAAAATTTTCCTCGTCAAGTTACCCGCCACTCAAAAATTCATCGTACCGAAAAACTTCAAATTGCTGGCCGTTCCACTGCACCAGATTCGCGACAATCCGGAGGTATGTAATTTTATTCATCCTACTTACTGACAATGATTCTTCCTTTCATGAAATTGATTTCAAACTTTCATAGTATGATTAGATTTCCTTGTGAAGAATGAACTCATAACCATCGCAATCATCTGAACATGTGATTTTTTTTATTTTTGGCGTTGAATTTTGTAGACGTATGGTCCGATAATTTCAGCCGTGCCGGACCTTTTGTCTAAATTTTCTTTCAACATAATTCAGACATGAAAAGAGATTGGAGGTAATGTATGTTGTAATTGTGTATCTATAGCTTAAAACGAAATCGCCTTGATTTTATAATTTTTGACGTAACCTATGAGTTGTTATTATAGGATAATGCAAAATTTTGTCTCTAATTCTACACTATATTATGACATTCTAAAATGACGCTTACATGTTACTCATTATTATATTATGGTATTAATACGTGAATCTTGTACCTTAGGTTTATGCATGCTCGTGCTTATTTCACATATTTTAAGCATGTAATCACTGAGTTATGCAAGAACTTGGACAAAAATTCTATTATTAGTAAATCAAAATTGAATTTCTATTTGAGATGTTCTTATCTTTATTGTTTTTTATTCTAATGATAATGTGATTATTTTTTAATACAAAAATATTAAATAAATAGACACATCATGTTTAAGTGAAGCTCGTCTAAATTGGAGGGGTCCCGAGTATTTGACACTCAGTTATCCCGTTAGCGTAGAAGGAAAGGAACCCAGAGCAGGAGTCCCACCTCGACCACCGGAGATATCGACAAACTTCTAAACTTCATTGCGTTACTCGTAGCTCTACTCGAAGAAAAATGAGAATTATTTAGTAATTCAATCAGATATTATTTTAAAGTAATTTTAACAAATTACTTTGAGAATTTCAAAAATTCAAATGATGAAAAACAATTATGAAATAAATTATCTATAGATTGCAAGTAACATGGCTACAAACTTCCATAATATCATTCACTTTTTACAAATAATACTTTAATTATTTATTTATTAGGGACAGAAATAACAAAAATAGTAGAAGAAAAATGTTTTTGAGAATATTAATATTATTATCTATAAGAAATTGAATTTTGTCTTAATTATATAAATTTCATAAATATGACATAAAAATACTAGAAAAAATATACTGGTGAAGATAGTAATATTATTTTTCTTAATATTTTTTGTCCTAATTTTATAAATTTCACAACTTTATGTTATTATTATTGCCATTTGCCAACATCCAGGTTCAGCCTCCGGCCAAGAAACCATATGGTGGTGCAGCCCAGAACCACTCAGGTCCAGTCCATAATCTGTACCTAACCCACTAGTGAAGCCGGCCACAAGTCCTGACCATATTTGAGTCTAACCCATACTAAGGTCCAGCTCCAAATCACTTTTAGCCAAGAAGTTTCCAGACCACAATATCAGGTCCAGTCTACATTATTCTCCATTACCGTGTCCAGTCCAAGTCTGGTCCGTCACAGACTAAAGCTCAAATCTAAAGGTCTAGCAGACTAACCCCATCCACTCCAAATTCAGGTCTAATACATTTTTTGGTCCAAATATCATTCCTGTCAAGCCCACTCCCTAACCTTAAGTCCAGCCCATATTCTGGCTCAGCCCACGTTAGCACAACCCTATCAAGCCCAACTGAAGTTAGCATTAGCCTGTGCCAGAAGCTCAAAGCCCAAAACTTGAGGTTTAGTCCAAAACATGTGGTCCACCGGCCTTAACCACAAGAGCTGGCCCCCTTTGTCATTCCATTCATGCGAGGGCCATAACATTCTAGCCTTGGGCCACTGTAGTTGTATCCTTACATTTAACAAAATTGAAAATACGTAAAGGCAAAGTCATAAAATTAAAATATTCGTAGTATAATTTGTTCTTTTAAATATTGATATATTATTTTTTATTAAGAAAGTAGGGGCGAAGGATCAAGTGTTTTCAAACTTAATTCCTTTTTATTATTTTTAAGTGATATAATAATTGTAATAGAAAATTCTAATATTTATTTTTGCAAATACAAATAAAATAATTTAGTAAAATTTGTAAACAGCTTATTAATTTTCTCAGCTTTTCAAAGTAGACGCAGCTTGGAGAGAAAGGGAAAGGTCGCCGTCAACCACTGCACTAGTTCACATTATGGTCCGTTTTGAGTCTTACGGACCACAATATCAGGTCCAATCAAAGCCCATTGGGTCACCGTTAATCCACATTAGGGTCTGTTAAGGCTACAGTCCTCAAACCAAGGTCCAGTTTAATGTCTGGTCCAGCCCATAAGTATGGTCCGTTTTCAAACTACAGTCCAAACTTTGAGGTCCATTCTAGCCTGATTTTAGTTCGAGTCCACAACCAAAGGTCTAGCCAACCACCAAGTAGGATACAGCCTACCATACAGACAGGTGGCCCGGCTCTTCCAGCCCATGTAGGTATAGGCATATCCAGCCCAATGTAATTTCTAGGCTTCGGCTACGTTTTTTGACCCAAGCCCTCTGTCGTAACAGTCGGGCCTTAGCATTGGCCTTTTTTGACCCTTCAGACCTAGGATTTGAAGTGGGCCTTAACCTTCAGCAATGGACATTTCATATCTCTTGGCATGACTCCATGAATCTCTTAAATATGCTTTTTATAAAAATCTAATGTTTAAATTATTCTGTAAGTTATCTATGTACAACTTGACTATTTTAAGATTATTAATATTGTTTTTTAAAGGTAAATATATATTTTTTTCCTAATTTTATAATTTCATATATATTATTGCCTACATCCACGTCAGAGAAGAATCAAGATAGCTAATGATTGATAAATTTAGGTTTGATTTGTAAAAAATACAAAGAATAGGACTTGTATTGAAATTTTCTCATAAATAAATGATACATTTTACTTTATTTATATTTATACATAGAATTATGTAAAGAATATTATTAAAAATCCACGTGATGTTACAATAATGTTATTTTCCAGTGGAATCAACGGAAATGCCTTGTTATCATGAGATTAACAAGTGCCTGGAAACGGCGACCAAAAAAGAAAAAAGGCGGCGCCGTTAAATCAAGTTAATCTTCACTTATGCATGATTGGTGGTAGTGGCAGCTCTAGAGATGACAAGCGAGACGGCCGAGGCAGAAGTAGTCTGGCTCACCGAGTCTAACGAGCTGAGCCTAATGAGACAGTCTGAAAAAATTTCAACCAAAACTAGATCGCGAGTCACGAATTAAACGAGCTGAGCCAGATCAACGAGTCTTAACGAGTCGAGCCTAACAAGCCGAATGTATATAAATTTTTTCAACTTATATTAATATAATATAAATTTTTTTAAAAATTTCATTTAAAATTATAATAAGTATTAATAATTATATATTAACGATATTTACTCATTTAATTTAAAAATTAGTTATGTTAAGATATATAAAATTGAATGTATTAATAAAAAAATTATTTGAGACTATCCAATAAAAAATATTACATAAATATTATTAGAAATAATTTGACATATAAAAAGAAATTAAAATTTGAAAAAAATTACAAATTCAAAAAAAAATTACAAATTTGAAAAAAATTACTTCAAATTACAAAAGAAATTCAATAAAAAAAATCTCTAGTCTTTAATATCCAAATTTGTAAACTCTTCAAGAATTTCATCATCTCGTTGTTGATCTCTCATCTTGGCGTCGGTCCAATATTTAATACAAATGAGCATATCCACAAGGTCCGGTGCAAGTCTTCCTCTTTATTCATAAAAAACACATCCACCTGCACTAAAAGCAGATTCTGATGCTACAATAAAAGCAGGAGGTGTTAGTAGATCACGTGTCATTATAGAAAGAATAGGATATGTAGTATAATGTCTTTTCCACCAATATAAAAATATCAAAATTCTCATATCAAGAAAATTAATAACGAGTTTCAAAATAAATATTGAGTTCATTTGTAAAAGAAGTATAATAATTTTTCGTTTATAATTTACTTTATATATCATCAATACTATATTGTTAACTAAAATTACCTTCACCACCACTACTACTACTAGGATAACTCTCGGTACGTGGAGATCGTGAATAATAACGATTAATATTAGAATATTTTGTTTTATAAGAAGCATATAAATTAGCAACTTCATTTGTCATATCATCATTAGTAATTAAAGGTGCAATACATAAATTTGTAAAAATTATATTGAGCATAAGACATACTTCTTTTAATTTAAATATTGGATTCATGATGCATGCATAACAAAAAATAAGAGAAATGTTATATTAATATTTTTTAAATTTTGTTTTCATTTTATTAAAAATATTACTAAATTCATATATTAGTTGATATTTTGCAATATTACATGTTAAATCTACAAAAATAGAAAAAATAATATTGGAAGTGAGATAATAAATTTGAGAACATTGATTTATAGTATCATAATTTTTTTTTAAAAAATCAAGAAAAATATTAGTAATATCATAACTATATTTGTCAAGGTTAATACTTTGTGTCTTATCATTAATAAAATCACAAATAACTTGCCAACATGACCTAGTATTTTGCAACATCAAATAAGTTGAATTCCATCTATTTATCTACGTCAGTTTTTAATTTTTTTGGTTTAAGTTGGGCAGCTCTACAAAAAATCTTTATATTTTTGTTGTCTCGAATTAGACCCAATAATATAAGAAATTGCTGACCTAATTAATTCAATATGAAGTGAAATATATAACATATCATCTTTAACTACAAAATTTAAAATATGACACACACATCTCATATGAAAAAAGAGAATCATGAGTAATATCTAATTGTAAATAATCTTTAAATTGAGAAATAACAACATTATTACCACTACCATTATCAAGAGTTATCTAAAATTCTATCTTTAATAAAATATTTTTGTAATATTGTCATAATAAATCTATAGATGATGTTGCTAGAATGAAGATATTCATAATTAGGAAATCCTAGAATTATTTTATTTAATTGTCAAAATTCATCAATAAAATGAGATGTTACAACTATATAACCAACAACATTACGTGCATTCTATAAATCAGAAGTAATGTAAATACATATTGAATGAGCATTTGAAAAAACATAATTAATTCATTTTTCATATCCATAAATATTTTAAGAATATCATTTATCGTAATACTTCTAGAGACACATTTAAAACTAAGAGTATCATATTCTTTCATAAATTTTTCAAACACTTCACTATCGGTAAATGATAAAGGCAACTCAGATTGTACTACAAGTTATATTATTCATTCTCTCATTATATTTTGTGAATATGTGAAAATGTCACTACCACTAACATTTAATTAAGATTGTGTTGAATCTCGTGTTTCCTCATTTAAGTGATACTTTTGAAAATGTCTACTAATGGTACTAGTAGAGCCACCAAAAATATAAGGATAATTTTTATTACAATATTTACATTGGGCTTTAGTTTCTAATTTACCCGCAATTTTAATATATTTTAAATCAAAATGTTTCCATACATTCGAAGTTTTATGTCTTCTTTTTTTAGGTGAAGTGGATGCTTGTATAGATTATTGTCCTACAGAAAATGTAATATTTAATTATCTAATTTCTCATTATCATTAATATTATAATTGCGAGGATTCATAATAAATAAAATTAAATTTTTAATAATAAATTGATACCACAAAACCAATGTCCAACAAAAACTTGTAGGTTGTGTGAATTGATCAACTCCACGTTTACGAAACCTAAAATAAATTAATGCAATTTTTTTTATTAATATAACTACAATTAAAAACTATGTAAATATACGTAAAAAAAATAAATTAAAATATACCTTGTTGAATGAGAAAAAGAGTGAATTGTAAAAATAGAGAGAAATTGATTAAGAGCATTAATTGATAAATGAACTTAAGAGATTGAATAAGATTTTGTGAAAAAAATTGAAGAGAGAAAAATGACTTATACTAGGGCTTAAAAAAGAATAAAAAAAATAAAATCATAGTCTAATTACTTTGATAATCTATGGATGTATTTTACATTGATTAGAATTCTATACTTCTACGTAACTTCAAATTTTCAGAAGGAACCACTCACAAATGAAAGTTAGATAAAGAAGTTTCACTAAGAACTAGCATAGAGGGCAAGCGGACTGGCTCGCGAGCCTGGCCTGCCATGCCAACGAGTTGGTTTGTTGGGGGACTGCTTGGGGCTTGGCTCGACCAGTCTCATGGGACCGACCGGCCCGGCGGCTAAACAACTCTAGGCGGCTCTAACAAAATTAACGGCACTCTAACTCCGCCGTTATTTCATCGTTGCTAATACTAGAATTTAATGACAATGTTTAGTATTCGATTGTATTGTTGGTCGTCGCGAAGTCTTCTTCCTTCCTTCCGTCCATTTTTCTTCCAAGCCTTCACGCGACTCCACCTGACAAGTTCGTCGGAGAAAAGGAGATCCGTCCGATCGATGAACCCCGACCTCGAACTCACTCTCCCTCCTCCCAACGGAAAGGAGTCTGATGAATCGGAAAACTTGGAGACTGCAACCGGCGAAAGTATCGTCCAATCGATTAACCTCAACCTCAAACTCAGTCTCCCTATTTCCGATGAAGCTTCATTGGCCACTTTTTTGTAATTCTCTCTCCCTCTTAGTCTCTCTGTATGTAGATACATGTATTTGAATATGCAGTCTAATTATATCGCATGTATAATCGTACAGCATCATTAAGAGATCCACTGTAAGTCTGCAGGATTTGAGACAGAATTCAATTTGTTTTCTTTACATGTATTTCTGCAGAACTAATAGTGGTACATTCATGGACGGTGATCTTCTCATCAATCGGGAGGGAGTTCAAATTGTCTGTCAGACTCAGAAAGAAGCTGAAAATGTAAGAAATCTCGAGTTCTTCTTTTTTTCCCAACAGTTATAACGATTGAATTAGTTTGTTGGAAGGTTGGATTGAGAAATTTTCCCTGGTCTGTATGGCTGCTGAGAGAATAATAAACTTACATTCTTTGTAAGGCGTCTTTACCTTTCTTCGTTACAATGTGATGAGCTCAGTCATGTCAACTCAACCCCTCAGACAGCCAGTGGAGTTTGGAAGACATGGATACAGTTAAAGTCATCGGAAAAGGAAACGGCGGAGTTGTTAAGCTGGTGAAGCACAAAACCACCGGCCAGTTTTTCGCATTGAAGGTAAACCACTACTTCCATCCTTCTACATTTGAGAGCCTTATTCAGTCAATTAACTTTAATTAAATTGCGTTAAATTCAGGTTATTCAAATGAAGATCGAGGAGAGTTATCGGAAACAGGTAGCGAGGGAACTGAAAATTAATCAGTCAGCTCGAAGCCCATATGTGGTGGTCTGTTATCAGTCTTTCTACTACAATGGAGTCATTTCAATTATCTTAGAGTACATGGATGGAGGGAGTCTAGCAGATTTTCTGAAACAAGTTAAGTCGATTCCTGAGGAATATCTTGCTGCAATATGTAAACAGGTGAGGTTTGCCTTGGAATTTTGATTATTATGTTATCTTCAGTTAGCTTGTGCCGGCCAGGTCCACTAAACCGGGCCCAACCCATGTCCAGTCTAGACCTGACCGACGAGCCTTGACTTGGACTTTTGTCTATATGATGGTCCAAAGTCGACATACCAACGATCTTCGACCATCGGTCTGCCCGCGAGCTGACCTTCATTAATTTTTTTTTTTAATTTGTAAACTAGAGTTATGAATCTAACATATTGAATCGTAGTCCAAGTTATATTTTGTGAAAAAAGAAAAGAGAGTTTTGTTTGTGTTGTGGCGCACGATCACTCGAGTCACGAGGGTAGTTGTACAAGGGCCAGCTTACGAGAGTTGGATAAAGATCACAAGCTATCCCTCTATTCAAAATGACGTCTTGGCCTAGTCCGAAGTTGGTCCGGACCAGATGTAAACTTGTTATTAAAATAATAAATGTCGGACCTGAACTGGCTTGCCAACCTTAAGCCGGACGATGAGATAGGGTCTGGAGTTTAGTTCTATTTCACCAATTCTCCCTCTGTGATTGTCGGGAGAATTGGCTAACCTCTTGGCTCGGTCTCAGTCGCTGTACATTGTAAGACTGAGTTTGTCCAATCATTAACAAATCTGGCAAAATCCTTGAATAAATTCTGCTAAAACTGTCATGTTTTTGTAGGTGCTGAGGGGACTTTTGTACCTTCACCATGAAATGCACATAATTCACAGGGACTTGAAGCCTTCAAATCTGCTTATAAATCACAAAGGAGAAGTCAAGATTAGTGATTTTGGTGTGAGCAGAATAATGGCAAGCACCTCTGGACAGGCCAATACCTTTGTTGGAACATACAAGTACATGTCTGTAAGTATAATTTTATCTGTACATGAAAAATAAACGAAAAACGCGTATAGAAATAGCAGATTATTCGAAAACAGTAGAATTTAATGTCGGAATTTCTCAGCCAGAGAGGATTGATGGAGAAAGATATGACAAGAAAAGTGATATTTGGAGCTTGGGACTGATTTTACTGGAGTGTGCAATTGGTCAGTTTCCTTATTCTCCACCAGAGGAAGGTGGAAGCTTGGATAACTTCTTTGATGTTATGCAAGTCATTGTTAATGGACCTCCTCCTTCTGCTCCTTCTCCCGGATTTTCTCCGCAGTTCTGCTCCTTCATTTCCGCATGGTGAGCTTAATCTTTTCTTCCTTGAATACCAATGTTTAAGAAGTGGGCAATCGAAATTGCGACCAATTCCGGGGCTACACAGTTTAGCTGGTACACTTACTCATTGATAATGTTAGAGCTTCATGACCCGATTTCTTCGGGTTAGGTTGATCTAACGATTAGTGACCAGAGTTTTTTTAGTTGTGATATGAAACCCCGTAGGATTTTTTTAACAACGAAACGGAACAGTAACAAATATCGAATTTGGATACAAAGATAGCGCAGATGTTCCAGTAGGTCTGCTAATTCTCTTGTCAGACGTTCGAGAGGTCTGTTAATTCTCCCTACTATTTTCTCAAAAGATACACTTATGTCACACTCTTCTTCTCTTTAAATAAACATAACTTAGAGAATACTAAAAGAAGTAATTAAAAATATATCTAGTAATACTAAAAGACATGTTTAAATAAACATCTAGAAATCATAAGAGACAATTATAGTAAGTACGTTATAATTGCCCTTAATTGGAACTCTATCAATTTGGTGTTGAAATTTAGAGTTTTACTTTTTTAGTCAAGAATCTCAAATATATATGCACCTAAAGAGATGGTATGGACTGAAATTTAATCTCTTTCTAAGTATATATTTTTCTCTTTCTCCTCTTCTTTGTTGCAAAGAATAAAGGATTTAGCTCAATTGTTGTTTCTACTTGGATTACTTTCTACAAGAATCATTAACTTCGATTTCAACTAATTTCGAACCTTCTCTCAGTGGGTTGTTCTAATAGAACTCTTTTGTCTATAATGCTTTATGTCAGCTTAGAAAAAGAGCCGAAAGACAGACTCTCGGCTCGTGAGCTTATGGTATGAAACCACATCACATCTGCTATCTTTTTCCATACATCTAAATACGATCAAACAGGGAGGATTTTTATGAAACTCGCTCCATGAAATTCTATAGGTGCATCCTTTCTGAATGCATATGAAGACTTGGATGTGGATCTATCATCGTACTTCGCAGACGCCGGATCTCCATTTCCACCCTCTTAGTTCTTATTGGTATCTTGAAATACGTGGTCTGAATTTTTCTGGGGCTTGTTCCAAAATTTTGATTTAGTTGCTTGATTATGTTACAGGATTTGTGTCTGTAACATGCTGACAAGATTCGAGCAGGATCCGAGATAGAGAACGTTGGGAAGATTTAAGTTTTTAATGCGTCGAGTTTGATGGATACTGTATTTCCTTCCCCCTTTGATTGATAACAACTGAAGAGATAGTCCTCGATGGATTGGAATGAGAATTAAAATAAATAATAATATATGGTTGAGTAGTGATTTGAATGTGATGACATTTAGAACTACTAAGATCTTAGTTCATGATTGAAAATAATCAAGCAGTTCATGTCCCTAGAATGCAACACGAACTAAACATGTTTTATATTCAAGATTAAAGTATTTAAATCAAGATAAGTCCTCTTCACGATGTGACAATGGCATATTACATAATTTTTGGACATATATTAAAAGAGGTAGTATTGAATTATGTTACATCAACAGAACCGACCACACTTGGGATGTATACTTTTTTCAGTTTTACAAAATTTGTCTTGTTCTAAAAATGGCAGGCTATGAAGAAAGGTGTATATGGCCAAAAAGAATGTCAAAAAACTATGGTCTGCTCTATAAGAAACTGGTTCCTGCAAGGCCATGGTGCAGCAAATTGTGGGCAATTTGATCCCTAGCTTTGATTGCAGACCCAGATCTCAGATTGTTTTCAGCCAACATTTCATCGTCAAATATCTGAAATCTCAAATCAGAATCCATTTCTTCGTTGTTCATCTCGCAAATGTTATGCAAAACACAGCAGGCTCCAAGAACAATAGGAAGCTCCTGTAGTTTCACCTCTGTTCTCTTCTGCAGACAAGACCATCTCCCTTTCAGCTTAGAAAATGCTTCAATGGAGGTTTTCTGAATCTCTCCGAGCTTCTCGTTAAAAGCATGCTGAGACCAGGTCAGATTTTGATGAGTATAAGGAACTAACAGCCAATCCATTAATGGGTACCCTGAATTTCCGACAATCCAAATGTCCTTGAGCAGCTCTCTGTTTGATCTTTCGTACAAAGCAGACTTCTCTAAGATTTGGTCGTCGGACATGGATCCCGGCCAGCCGATGCAAATGTCGGTGAAAATGCCGTGAGAATCAACAACTCCTTGAAGTGTGATTGAGTATGAACTTTTCTGGTTTCTCTCTGTGTGTTTCTTGTTGTAATAAGCTCCGACATTCACTTTAGGAGCTATAATGGGGATATGAGTAGTGTAAATCGACCCAGCTATGTCGGAAATGGCGGAAATAGATTCGAAGTCCGCCTTTGTCTTCTTCATTATTCTCTCTTCCGGCCATTGGAGAAATTTCGGCATCAGAACAGTTTTAATGGCGGCACAAACTTCGAGAACAAGCTTGTGACAAGTGGAAATGCCTAAACCGAATCGCTTAGAAACGAGCCGGAGAGGCTCTCCGGTGGCTAATCTCCATATACAGACTGCAACTCGTTGCCGAACTGGAATTGCATCGCGAAGCATAGTGTTCTTCTTCACCACTGCCGAATCGAGCTCTCTGCAAATCAAATCGAAGGTCGATTTACTCATCCTGAAAGCTCGACGAAATTCCTCTTCTGGAAAATCTGGATGATTGCATCGCTCCCACCAATCTTTCGACCTGTCCTTCACCCATAGCCGCCGGTGCGGGCCAGAAATTTCAGTTGTCGGCGCGGTTTCCGAACTCGCATTGCCCGAACCAGCAGCAGCTGCCAGAACGGGTGAGGCAGTCCGGCGAGCTCGCTTGGCCTTCGGCTGGTCCGTTTGCCCTAATTCGGAAACATGATCACCCATATGTCGAGTTTTTTGCTGTTGATCGCCATGAAAGAGGGAATTCTCTTGCTGATAATCAACAAACCATTGGTTTTTCCCTTTCTTCTCTTCCTCATGCTCCATGATCAACGAGCTTAACACATCCCTCAATACGCTTCTATCCAAACCATCGTCCCCTCCCCCATCTCCCATTTCACCATTCTTCCCACCCCTTTTCCTCGATCATCAAACACATCAAATCCTCCATTTCCGCAGGCAACCGTAGAAGAAGCTCTCGTCGTCAAAACCCAGAAGGGGACAGAAACTAATCTCCATGAAATCAAAATTAAGTTTTCCGAAGCGAGCAATCCTCAAACAGAGCACGAATCGAGGTGTGAACACAGAGAATTTGAAATTGAGGAAGAGATGGGGGAAGAGGCCATATTTGTAGGGGTGGAAGCGTGTGAGGAGGTGTGAACGCGCAGAGGATGCTGTATAGAAGATAAATTGACCTTTTGGATAAAGAAAACGAGAAGCTAACGCGGTGGGTAGATGAGATAAGAGCGATGGTCTGAGTTAGGAACACGTTCGGGAAAAGGACGAAGGTCTGTAGGAAGCACGCTCAGAATCTTTACCCTTAGTTAACTCCAAGGTTGTACTTTTAGATTATTTTAAGATTAATTATTATTTTATTTTGATTTTTTTGTTCTCAACTAAAATTATCATCCTTTCACTTAAACCGATCCAGAACCAACAAATTGAATTGAACCGCTCTGTTCGGTTGGCTTTTGGTCGTTTTCAAAGCCACCCAACTGCTTTAAAAAATAATCAATTTTATTGTGAATAATTTAAAATTTTCATTTAAGTTTTTAGATTCTATTTGGTCTCATTCAATATAATTAATCATAGGTTTGAAAATCTCATTAATTGAGTTTTTCATAATTTAAAAAATATTAAATTTATTTCTATATTTTTATGCAAGTGTTTTTTAATCGTATTATTTTGGTTGTATTTACAATGGACCAAAACCAAATTGGAACCGAACCAGGACTTAAGGTTCGGTTTTGATTTGGTTCTTGCATAAAAAAAATCCGGTTTCAATTCCAAAATTACCAGAATCGATCTCTACCACTTCATTTGGTTCTATCACAACACCGAACCAAAATGGACCACATTTTACTCTAAAGGGTACTTTGAGTCGTAAGCAAAACTGTCAATCTTATAAAAAATTCGACGACTGTCTCGTGTTTTTAGATGTCATTTTAACGTTGATTTGATTATTTGTATTGAGTGACCTCGATGCATCCCAGTGCAAGTATAATTTTTTAATGAATGAAATCAGAATATTAATTGGTTAGGCCCGAGGGAGTTATAGGGGCCCATTTGAAGCTAGTAAATTATACTTTATGCTAATTTTTATTATATTTTAAAGTTATTCTTAAAATCATTCTACTCTTAAAAGGGAGAAACGTAAATTCTTATCTATCTTGCATGGGGAAGAAGAATTTGATAAATGTCTTTTTCTTTTCTTCTTTTTCTCTCTCGGGTTTGTCTCTGGGTCTTTCTATCCTCTTCTTTCCGTCTTCCTTCTTCGGGGTTAGTCATTGCTGCCTTTCTCTCTGTTTTCTCTGCGTTTTTCTTCGCTGCCTCAATTTTCTTCTTCTTTTTCAGGGAATTGGTCTGCGTTGTTGTTCGTTTGTGCTGGTCAGACACCTTGGGCGTCGTTTGTTTCCTATTGCGAGAGGTCTGCCCTGTGTTTTTCTTTTTCTCTTCTTGTTCATTTTTTATTTTGTACTTTATGCGGTTAAGCTCTTTATGGATTTTCTCCTACCTATAATACAAAAGCTAAATTAAATAAACATATTCCGGAAAATATTTCTCAAAAGATATGCACAATAACCTCTTATTTTAGACATAATAATATCTTAATACCCCCCTCAAGTTGGAGCGTGAAGATCTCAAACGCCCAACTTGCAGAGAAGAAACTCAAATTTCACTTTCTCCAATGCTTTTGTATAGATGTCTGCCATTGAACATTGGTGGAAACATATGATGGACAAATCATCCCTTCAGTCACCTCATCTTGAACAAAATGGCAGTTAGCCTCTATATGTTTTGTTCTTTCGTGAAAAACTAGATTTTGAGTAATGTACAATGCCGACTGACTATCACAATACAACTTCATACCTTTCGGATGTCGCACACCCAAGTCACCTAAAAGTTGTTTAAGCCACTTTAATTCACACACTGTTGCTGCCATTGATCTATACTCAGCTTCCCCAGACGACCTAGACACTGTTTGTTGCTTCTTGGTCTTCCACGACACAGGAGAACAACCAAGTAACACGAATCATCCTGTCAAGGAACGCCGCGTAAGTGGACAACTAGCCCAATCTGAATCACACCACCCTTCTAGACTTAGGTCATGATCAGTACAAAGCAAAATCGCTTGCCCCGGATTCTTCTTCAAATATCTCACGATCCTGAGAGCTGCCTCCCAATGATCATCATGCGGTTGTTGCATAATTGGGACAAATATGAACCGAATATGCAAGGTCAGGTCTCGTCATAGACAGGTAATCAATCTCCCTACAAGTCGCCTATACGCGCTGGATCCGCAAGGAATGTACCCTTAGCAAGAGCCAAATTGTGATTTTGTTCCATAGGAAATGCGCAGGCTTTGCACCCAATAAACTTGTTTCAGAAATTATATCAAGTGTGTATTTCCTTTGGCAAAAAAAAAAAAATTCCTTCTAGATACGGGCTACCTCTATTGTAATACCCAGCTTGTACGGATTTCAGATATAATATATTATATTCATATTTTATTATATAATGGTATTTTTGGTAAATATGTCAAATCAGGTCCGTTTCCCGAAAAGAAAGCGTCATTACAATCCTAGCGAATAATAAGAATTTAAGAAATTTACGGAATTTTCGGAGATCAAACACTATATTCCGAGCAATTAAGCTTTCATAATATGAATGACGTTTTAGTAAAAATAGTAAACGAGTCCAAATTGCGAATGGACAGTTTTATTAGGACCCAAATAATAAATTGGACTTGTTGGTGAAATAAGGAGATTGGTGAACCCGAATTGATGGACGATTAACGAAACGAAGGACGAAACGAATATAAAGTATGTAATAGGGGGCAAAATAGTAATTTTGCCAACCAAATTTTAATTAAAAACCTAATCCTCTCTTCTCCCTTCGCCACTTCACGCCAGAGAACCATTTTCTCCTTCTTTCCTTCGCGATTTCTCCCTCTGCCCGCGCGACGATTCGACGCCGACCTCCGATCTTTGTCCCGATCGTTCCGTTCCTTCACAGTTTTCTCCTCCTCCGCTATCCTAGGTAATGAGTCTACGTTCTTAGAGCGTTTATTTTGAGTTTTACGAAGTATAAACAATTAGGGTTCGTTAGGTTTCGATTTAAAAATGAGATTTAGGTTCTATTTAATAGGATAGCCGTGATTAAGTATATATTGCACGTATTCGAAGTTAGTGGCGGTTAATCAATTCTGGAAAATGTTAAAATTAGGGATTTTCGAGATTTTAGGAATAACTCGTAAATTGGAATTCGAGGTGCCGAACGTGAGTGCTCGAATAAATAGCCCCAGTGAATGGGAGTAGACTTACGAAAGTCTCCTTAGTTAAGATTTGTAAATTTGGACGATCATTAGCTTAAACTTAGTTTTAAACGTCGATATTGTGTTTTTGCTTCAGACAAACAACGCTCGTGGACGGAGCTGAGCTGCTTTGGATACGAGGTAAGTTCTCGTGATCTTCCTTGGCCGTTGGCCTACCTCCGACGTCGTGTCGTCTCGAGGAGTTTTGGAGATGCGTTGTTTAATTGTATTTGGTTTGGGTAGCTAGGTTTTAGGAGTTTTATGTTTTTACGCTTATAGTTCCTTGATGGTCCTTATTAATTGCTTGCTTACTGTATGATATTGCTGTCCACGCATACTTTTTTAAAGAAAAGAATGAAAATGAACTTCCGCACAGAGTTTTAAAGATCGTCAACATAGCAATGGCCGAAGGCAGTATTGCGCATAGTATGCGAAAGCTATTGGCCTAAGGCGTATTGTTCACGCGAGGTGGGGCTCAGGCACGGCTGTACGTGTGTGTAAGCGTGCACCCCCCGCCTCTAGCTGGAAAGAGTAGTCCGCCCGCTGATTGAGTCTCTCTGGTTAGAGGGATAGGATCTCGGTGACCCTCTTGAGCATTGTATAGTAAGATAAAATAAGCATGTTTTATCGTACTCATACGCACAGCATGCATCGCATTTACGTAGAGCTTACTGAGATTTCATCTCATAGTGTATTGTATGGTGTAAGTGATCTAGAATCTCGGACCAGGTGAGGATGTGATCCTCCTCCGGAGGCTTGAGTCCAGTTGACGGAGGATGGTTTGCGGTGGTGTGTTGGCGCAGTCGAGGCTCATCTGACCGTGGGATAGTAGTATAGTTTTGAGGGTTTTGGGATGATTTTGATTATGACTGTATAGATATTTTAGGGTGTTTGGATCTGATAGTGGATAGGTGATAGGTTTTATGTTTAATGTTTCAATGTTTTTGGTAAACTGTGTATAGAAATGTTTGATTGTTTTTGGGATTGTTACGATATGCTCGTTTTTAAGAGCTCTTCCATGCATTTGGATTTCGTAAAGTCCGCTGCAGTCCGTTGAATTTAAGTACATTTGGGATTGATTTGGAAGTGGTAGGGGGGGTAGTTATTGTGTTTATTGATGTGGGGGGGGGGGGGGGGGTTTGTTAAATGTGTGAAGTATTGCTCCTGGAATGGATTTCAGAGAGCCTGGATTAAGTAATTATGTTTAACTACAAGAGCATTTTATTCAAGAGCAAGGCAACGGAGGGCGTGAGGCGTACAGCGATCGGCGCTGCAAGGGCAGCGATCGGTCGCTGCGAGAATCGTCAGGCCGCAGCGACTGATCGCTGCATCTTGCAGCGATTCAGACGGCTGCTGTCGTTGCAGTGCGAGCGGCTGATCGCTGCGATCGCTGCAGCGCGCAGCGATCGAGCGCTGCGATCCACTGCATATCGCAGCGATCGGGCGCTACCCTCCTTCCCTCGCAAATGACCGAACTTCCCTCCTATTTGTTTAAAATCGCAAATTGATTTAATTTAAATAGTTTTAATATTTGTTTTAAATGTTTTTAAACTTAGATTTAATTCCGCTGTCGATTCTGTTTCGATTTCGGTTTAGGTTCCGCCTAGGGTTTAATTAAAGATA